>JASANB010004464.1:0-99430 GCA_030248155.1 Sabatieria punctata | reverse complement strand
GAGGCTAGTGATGTAAAAAATTAATTTAATTGTAATTGAAATTCGCATAATTGACCCGTTTTTAATTTCAATTCAATTAATTTAATTTAATTGAAATTCAAAAGTTGGGCCATAATTTAATTGTAATTTAATTGAAATTCGCCTGGAATTTCAATTATATTTTCAATTATTTCCTGTGGTGAATGTAAGGAAATGTGTAAGTATTAGAGGCGCTATGGACTTCAAATAAAAACCTATTTAGGGTTTGTCACCTCTTTATACTGACCTCACTATGTTTTGTAATATTTTATGATCTGCTTTTTATTTCGTAGTTCATAAAAGCCAAAACAGTGATTTTTGGATGTATGGTGGGTTGACTGAAACCCCCTTTATGGCAAAGGTACCTATACTGTAGGTAGGAAGTGATGTTGCTCAAAAATGCTGGAAACCTTTAGATTATGCACTGATGTATAGTAATAATGAACTAACTGTTTCCCCCAAAATGCCATTTTATGCGTTTTTAAAAGGCAACAATTTAAAATTTTCTGGTCTGATTGGACAGCAGGCTAACCAGGTGTCTCTAAGCTTTTACATGGACATTTTTCTAAGTCCTGAGTCACTGTCACTGTCTTTTAACAGCAAAATTCCAATAATTTTCAAAAAATTGAAAAAATAATTGAAAAAATTGCATAATTGAAATTTTCCAACGTTCCATAATTTAATTGAAAATATAATTGTAATTGAAAATAATGGAAAACTATTTCAATTAATTTAATTTAATTTAATTGAAATTAGAAACTGAGCCCATAATTTAATTGTAATTGAATTGAAATTCAAATTCCATAATTTTACATCACTACTTGAGGCAGTCACTTTATTTTCAGGAAAACTGTATATTCGATATATTCACACCATATACATCTGTCCCGATACGTACATGTATGGCACACTATTTTCAAAATTTTCTCGTCTCTGCTTACAGCATATTTCAGCACTGACGTACATGCCTGTAGTATGCAGCAGATTTTCCATCCACCCGGCTCTGTTGAAACGGTGGCACATTTCAGCCGTTCTTAACCAAGTTACAAATGACTCTGAGTTCATATAAAATTAATTGCGCTACGGTTGGGTTGGCAGAGAATTAGACTTCTTACATATCAGTCACTGTTCTAACGACCGAATCAATAAAAGCTCCACCGTTCAAATCTGATTGATTAAGAATTCGCGTGTTCCCAATTTCCTCAAGAAAAAGCTGACATAGCTCGTAAATGTCCGACCATATGTGAGAGCCATAAAACCGGGCCTACTAGTCTGAACACAGAGAAGGTAGAGTTTCTATTTTATTTGTCAACTCTCAAAAACTGCCCTCTAATTGAACTTCGATTTTGCCGCACCGCGTCTACTATTTCTGGCGGCAATTAAGTTAGAGTACCCTAATCAGCTATGCGGCTGGCCGGTGGCTGGCTTTTCAGGCCGATTAACTCCCAGTTCAAATGCCAATCCGCCGTGCAAATTAGAAAATTATGCCGATTACTGTCTAGTGCTGAATTTCTCGGCCCACCGCCGCGATAAAAGCAATAAGGCGCGAAAGTGCAGATTTCCCTTGAGCGTACCGGTCAGTTTATGGCGCCGCAATGGCACCAAAAAGCAGCTTTAATTGCGCTAAAACTCGTTAGGGCCGAGTCTGTAGCTGTAGGAAACGTAATTGAACAAATTACTTGCCCCTACGGTCAGCTTCATTGCGCCCTTTTGCTCACGTCCCGCCGCGCTTAACTGCAGAGCTGTTGAACCGAGGTAAGCGATTGATTGGAACGCTTAACACTCTGACATTGAGGGTAGGCCGATTTCTCCTAGAATGGTAAACAAACTACTGTAAAATTGCTGATTTTCTTTTAAAAATCGCTAGTACGGTAGCAGCGCAGTAATTAGATTTTGTAAAACAGGTGCGTGTACATAGGTAGAATTTTGAAATTAGTTGCTGAGTCTGAGAAAATTAGCTTTCTAAAACTCATTCTGATCGTAAAATATGCAGTTTTAGTGAGTAATTTTTTCAAATCTTATTTTTGGAGAGTTTTGTTCCTGAACCCACTGAATCCATTTAACAGGGGGGTCTCACCCCACCCGACATAAGCCTAACCCCCGATCGGGTAGACGAGTTATCTGACAAGTAATTTTTTTTACAATTTTTGCGATTTTTCTATCTTCAGACACTAAAAATTGCCTCTAAACTGCACATTTTAACTGCATTAGCGTTTTTTGTTTAGAATTCGCAAGCGTTTTAGCACCGCATCCCCTCTTCCAGAACTTGAGCTTAATCTAGGCATGCAAATGGTATAAAACATACCAAGTATCAAATAGTAAATGGTATTTTCTGAACAAAATAATACCAAATAGTTTTCAAACCAGGTCACAACGAGCAATGGGGACTAAAGAAAAAGATTATGTCTCTGATTTATTGACTGTAATACAAGCTTCACAACGTTATACGACCCCTCCGGTTATAAGACCCGAGTCTTATAACAGGGTTTCTTTTCCGATTATAAGAACCGGGTCTTATAACAGGGTTTCTTTTCCGATTATAAGAACCGGGTCTTATAACAGGGTTTCTTTTCCGATTATAAGAACCGGGTCTTATAACAGGGTTTCTTTTCCGATTATAAGACCCGAGTCTTATAACAGGGTTTCTTTTCCGATTATAAGAACCGGGTCTTATAACAGGGTTTCTTTTCCGATTATAAGAACCGGGTCTTATAACAGGGTTTCTTTTCCGATTATAAGACCCGAGTCTTATAACAGGGTTTCTTTTCCGATTATAAGACCCGAGTCTTATAACAGGGTTTCTTTTCCGATTATAAGAACCGGGTCTTATAACAGGGTTTCTTTTCCGATTATAAGAACCGGGTGTTATAACAGGGTTTCTTTTCCGATTATAAGACCCGAGTCTTATAACAGGGTTTCTTTTCCGATTATAAGAACCGGGTCTTATAACAGGGTTTCTTTTCCGATTATAAGAACCGGGTGTTATAACAGGGTTTCTTTTCCGATTATAAGACCCGAGTCTTATAACAGGGTTTCTTTTCCGATTATAAGAACCGGGTCTTATAACAGGGTTTCTTTTCCGATTATAAGAACCGGGTCTTATAACAGGGTTTCTTTTCCGATTATAAGACCCGAGTCTTATAACAGGGTTTCTTTTCCGATTATAAGAACCGGGTCTTATAACAGGGTTTCTTTTCCGATTATAAGAACCGGGTCTTATAACAGGGTTTCTTTTCCGATTATAAGACCCGAGTCTTATAACAGGGTTTCTTTTCCGATTATAAGACCCGAGTCTTATAACAGGGTTTCTTTTCCGATTATAAGAACCGGGTCTTATAACAGGGTTTCTTTTCCGATTATAAGAACCGGGTGTTATAACAGGGTTTCTTTTCCGATTATAAGACCCGAGTCTTATAACAGGGTTTCTTTTCCGATTATAAGAACCGGGTCTTATAACAGGGTTTCTTTTCCGATTATAAGAACCGGGTGTTATAACAGGGTTTCTTTTCCGATTATAAGACCCGAGTCTTATAACAGGGTTTCTTTTCCGATTATAAGAACCGGGTCTTATAACAGGGTTTCTTTTCCGATTATAAGAACCGGGTCTTATAACAGGGTTTCTTTTCCGATTATAAGAACCGGGTGTTATAACAGGGTTTCTTTTCCGATTATAAGACCCGAGTCTTATAACAGGGTTTCTTTTCCGATTATAAGAACCGGGTCTTATAACAGGGTTTCTTTTCCGATTATAAGAACCGGGTGTTATACGTAGCAGGTGGTCAGAAAGTAGGGTCTGTCAGGGGGCATTTGCTAGCTAAGGACCCAGGTCTAAGCTCAGAATGGTGTGTTTTCGTATATATTTTTACAAGATAACTAATGAATCTTGAGTTTTTGAACTCAGGTCGTTCAAGAATCGTTCTAAGACCTGCGTAATCTTGGTAAAATTCTTGATTTGATAGGTTTAGATAGCTGCTGTAAGCATATTGGAGCTTCTAAGTTGGTGTTTCAAGGCAAAACCTGTATACATATATGGGCGCAGCATGAACATTCTTGATCATTTACTTGTAGAATTGAGTAGCGTTTTATCTTACATTAATTAGTGTATTCGATCAAAAAGCCTGATTACTTCCGCGTTCACGTTTTCAGATAAATCCGATTTCTTAACAAGAAGGAAGTAAAAAGCACTCTAAGTAAATTTCAGTATCAGGCAAAGACGTAAACTTTGAATCGTTCGATGTTAATTTTATAAAGAGGCATCAAAAACTTCTCATGTCCTGGCTAGACCTATTTCCTCAAAGAATTTCAATTTGTAGTCTTAGTTTGTAGTTAAAAATTTTCGCGAAAATAATTTGTAGTCTTAGTTTGTAGTTGTCAAATTCAGGTTCAAAAAATATGTAGTTTTAGTTTGTAGTCAATTTGTAGTCAGGTTACCAAACGTCAGAAATTCTATATTACTGCAAATTTTTGCCAATTGAACAATCAGTCATAGAAATGTTTTGCAAAAATAATAACCGGAAGCCTGTTAATTGTTCTTCTGTGAAAAAAATCGTCTTCTCTAATAGATATTTCTGAAAAGAAACAGACGGAATTCAATGTTTAATAGAATTTCAATGTTGAAAATTTGGTATTTTTTAAAAATAGAATGAAATATTTTTTAAAAAACTAAGACAAGAAAAACACGAATGAAGGTGCAAAAGCGAATCATGTGGTCACCTTTCTTTGAAAATTTATACGGGTAAAAAGGCGGGAAAATTTGAAAAACGATCTTTCTAGCACTTACATAAAAATAGCTTCGTTCTTGGTATTTGGTAACCTAATTATAAGCTCAAGACAGCTCAAAGGCCGGTTGGGGACTCAATTTATACAAAATTACATTAAAAAATCGGAAAATTTCCAAGAAAAATGACTACAAATTAGCAAATTATGAAAAAGTAGTTTGTAGTCAATTTGTAGTCAGCCAAAATAATATGTAGTCTTAGTTAATTTGTAGTCTTGATGACGTCATAATCGCCGAAAATATGTAGTTTGTGGTTAGTAGTTTGTAGTACTACGAATTAGGTCTAGTCCTGGCAATAAGAAAACAGCAGGAAGTGTATGTAGTTTCTAAATTCATTTGCAGTTCCTGAATTTGTTTTCTCGAATGTCAGGACGATCCATTAGTCAAATACAGCTTGAAAAGGTATGTGGTGTACGTACAGTATACTCAGATAACCATGTACTAGGGGGGTTTGGGGGTTAGCCCCTAGCTGAAAAGGCCAAACCCCCCTCACCCCCGAGAGAGGTTAAGGGACCCCCGACCCAAAAAATACAAGTACTAGTAGTGACTCCCAGTACTAACAAACTGGCTCAGAAATCACTAATTTTTAGTCTAAAATTCGCTTGAAAAGCCTTTGGAAACCGAATTTGGCGTTTCCACTGCTGATATTTAAGAGAAATCGGTGTTTTTGGAAGCCATTTTTTTCATTTTTTGCTTGTTTTTAGCTCTAAAACGCTATTTGGTAGCTTAAAATAGCGATTTTTTAGCGTCCTTACTGAAAAAACGTGCTAAAAACGCATTTCCAGGCGTTTTGGAGCTTTTTGAAATTCGGGACCCCCGTCTGGGCAAAACCCCCCTAGACCCCCCACCTGAAGAAACCCCCCTACCCCCTCCCCCCAGGTCGGCCCGGAGCTGTTACATGTATACAGACATGTTACATGTATCAGGTAATAGAATGGAGTCTTACTGTAAGGCTAGAGCAGAAGAATTTTTGAAAATTACTATGACTTTAACTTGGAATTAAAATTTTCGAAATGGACTGACTTGACTTGAGACTTGATTTTATAACCTAGTACATACATGTAACAGGTCATCCGACCCTAAGCTGCCAGCTGCGGTGCTTACAGTAGTAGTAGTAGTACTGGATCCTTCCTTCCTCCAACGTTTCTGTGTGCAAGTTTGTGATTCGCGTAAATATCATCCTGTTGTCCGCCACATGGCAGATATTGAGAAGGCCGATTCGCCCAACCAGGGGTCAAACCGAACTTTAAGCTTCGGTTTTAGGCTTAGGCGTAGGGGCAAGTTTTTAATGAAATCTCCGCCATGTGGCCGATAATAGGAGGATAGATACGCGGAAGTGTCTTTGTGCTGTGACTTCACATGATTAATCAGCGCACTTGTGGTCTGACTCACACCTCTTCAAATTGTTTGCCTGCTATTCTTGCACGCGTCCTTGTTAGGGCTGACGGTAGAGATAGACCAAATAGGGCTTGTTTTAGTTTTAGGCATGGATAATATATAGCATTCGAACAATACGTCACTCTACAGCTTTTCTAGCATCAAAAAACAAGAAAAATTAGTTACACAATATTTTTTTGCAATTGCGCCTGCGAGTCATCAATATTCGGTATTATTCGGTTCTGAAAATCCGCTTCGGTATTCGGTATTTTTGTATTCCGTTGCATCCCTACCTATTAGGTAGACTTACCAGTAGTTGTAGTTTAGGTAACCCTTGATTGCACTGCTGGAAATAGAATTTTAACGGGCTCCATAACGTCATGATCAAATATTTGTCAGCTTAGGCTAGTCAAACAGTGTCTTTCCAACCGTATAGGAAGCATCTCCGATGAACACGGTTCGTATTTAGAAGTTTCGATAAAAGTGGAACAGTTCAAATACCAATTTGAAGAATTGTTTGCTGAGATCGCAGCTATAGTTTATACAGGGTGCGTCAGAAAAAACAACCCAGCAGATTTTTTACTGTAGCAGCCGCAAATCTCAACCGATTTCAGTGAGTCCTACTTTATATGAAAGATAAATTAATTCTTGAAAGTTTGGTGAAGCTTTTATTAAGATAT
This sequence comes from Sabatieria punctata, assembly GCA_030248155.1. Lineage (NCBI taxonomy): Eukaryota > Metazoa > Nematoda > Chromadorea > Araeolaimida > Comesomatidae > Sabatieria > Sabatieria punctata. The sequence continues at coordinate 92,578 of JASANB010004464.1, read as the reverse complement.
GATGCTTGGTTCCTGAGATATTTTCACTCAAAATCGAAACAGATTTTGGCTATGAACAAGAACGATTTTTATTATTCTGTTGCACTTCATAATAAAACCGATTCCTACTGCTCAGGGCTAACGTAACGAGGTTTTTCTGGTGCCACACATGCTTGGTTACTTCATTTGTAAAAGTCTTGTTGCCCCTCAGCAGTAGGAATCCGTTTTGTTGTGAAGTGCAACGGAATCGCTCTTGTTCACTGCCAAAATCTCTGTTTTGAGTTTGAACGAAAATATCTCAGCAACTAAGCATCGTATCTTAATAGGGCCTTCACCAGTCTTTCAAGAATTTATTTATCTTTCATTTAAAGCAGGATTCATTAAAATCGGTTGAGATTTGCGGTTGCTACAGCAAAAACTCTGCTGGGTTGTCTTTTTTTGACACACCCTGTATAAACTGTTGTAATCTCTTTTGTTACTGTTACGAATGTGCCTAGAAAGAAAAACTGCCTAAAATAGACAAGCTTCCTTTGCGCTATTTAAACTCAAAGCTGCAGATTGTTTGCAGATATGACACTGTCGGGAGCGTTTAGAGTGATGTACTTTCTGGAGCGATACGTCTTTCCCATCCAGTTCAGTATGGGCATTTTCGGCAACTGTTTGAATTTGGTGGTTCTGTTGAGCAAAGGGATGCGCACGAAGACCAACATTATTCTGGCTGCTATGGCCTTTTCGGACATTTGTTTTCTGCACGCCTGTTCCAATAAATCGCTGGTGGTCTGGTTTAATCCCAGAAATAGCCGACCCTCTCTCACCCGCCTGCATTTTGCCACTAACAACTACTTCACCGGACTGGCCAACTGGTTTTCCGTCGCCTCCACTTGGTAACGTTTCTGGTTTGAAACTCAGTAAAGAAACCGCATATTTCTGCGATAGAACATAAACTGAAGCAGCTCTATCTTTTCCTTTTTTCTAAAAAACGGTTTTTTGCAAGGATGGGGAAAACATATTTTGCGGAAGAAACTCAAGCAAAAATAGCCAGTTGCAGTCATTTTTTAGTCAAATAATGGTCTCTTATGGTGTATAATATGCCAAACTGTCTCAAAACAGTTAGAAAACAGCACGAAAGACTGATTTTTACATTATTGGGCAAAAACTCAGATCGGTGTTTAAATTTCCACATAGCGCTTACTTTTGGGATCTCCTGAGTAGTATTCAATACCTGTTTCTCCAATTATATCTGTAAAATACGTATATTTTTGGTTTGAAAAGACGCAAGAAAGCTTAGGCTACGGATGCTGAAAATTTGAACCGGAGTTTTCCGAGGTTTGAAAAAACCGAAAAAAAAACTGAAAAAAAACAGGCCGAAGTTTTAGGCTGATCTGAAGTGTGTCTGATAGTTATTCATTTTGTTTGCTAAAATTCGTTTTATAGTGCGTCGCTGATAATCAAATAGGGTACAGGGGTCGTGCGGGACCTGGAAAGTCAGGGAGTCATGGAAAAGTCAGGGAATTTAAAAAAAGTCAGGGAATCAGGGAAAAGTCAGGGAATTTGGTGTCTGGTCAGGGAAAAAATTTATAACAGCAGGAACATTTCGCAGCCAAATGGTCTGGTCAGAACTTTACACAACACCCTTCTGAAGATCGGTCTTTGACTTTGTAAACTACTACTTAAACCGGAAATTTACCCTCTGAATAACGTTTAAATGCGTTTTACAAAGCCATTTTTTCTAAATTTTCTCACATTGGTTGCAATTTCCTCACCCTGGTTGGTCAGGGAATTTTTACTTTGGTCATGGAAAAGTCAGGGAAAGGTCAGGGAATTTTTCTATATAAAAGCCGCACGAACCCTGGGGTAGAGAATTCCTCTTTCAAAGAAATTCTTGAAATCAAGCAAGACAGATTTTGAGTGAAACGTTGAAGTTTTAGGAGCTCTTTAGATACAAGAGCCAATTTTGTTGATAGAGTGGTGGAGCTACGTACAACTCTTTCTGAGTTTTAGTGCTATAAACAAGCAAAAAATGACACAAATTACTTGTAAAACCACCGATTTCTTTTAAATACAGCAGCGGAAACGCCAAATTCGGTTTCCTAAAGCTATTTCGGCGGAATTTAACCTACTGTAAAATTTATTTAAATACGTATTTTATTCGTTCTATACACTTTTGTCTTTACGCGTTTTCTCATCTGAACGTATTTTTCCGATCTTCTTTTCTCCAATCATGTTTGACAGTTTTAACCTATTTTAGGCTGATTCTGACCGTGACCGTAGAACGTGTGATGGCTATCAAGATGCCGTTACACGTGAAAAACTACTGGAAAACCCGGCGTCTGGTCTGCACAATTCTGCTCGTCTTTGGGCTGTCTTTTGTGCTCACCTTCTACCACTACATAGCTTACAAATACGTTTTGACCAGCGTTACGCGCAGCCGTGGAAACGTAACTTTTAACGCCAGCAGCTACACAGCCCGGGTTCAGTACAGTACCTACGTTAAGATTTCCACTATAGTTCAGGTTGCGTTGCATGTTGTGCTGCCCATGAAAATCATGATTGGGTGCAACGTTGCACTAGTCTATTTCCTCAAGAAACAACATAGAAACATGATGAAAGTGAGTCGACAGAAGTCCAGTGCACTTCAAGCCGCCACAAAGCCGACGCTGCTGAAAACCAGAGAAAGAAAGGTTACCGTAATGGTGGTGCTGGTTGTGGCTAGTTTTGTCTGCACCAACTTACCTTCTGCCGTGGTTTTCATGTGGCATTACGTGGAGGGATTCAAACATCGAATGCCTTATGCCTTTTATTACTTGGGTAAGCAAGTGTAGTACTACGAAATGGACTTTTTGCTATGATTTCCGAAAATTTTCAGGAAATTGAGCTGAAATCTGAAAAGTAGGACTCAAAATATGCCAACGTTTGTATGCTTAATACTGTTGGCAAGTCCGACTTGAACCTTGACTTATTAATAAGTTTTTAACCTGAAATCTGTGGACTTGAACCTGAACCTGAACCTATTTTATTTCAGCCGGACTTGAACCTGTTTCGTTTTACTAGACTCACTCAATAGGTTCAAAATTTGAGTGAAAATTTAGGCAAAATTTGTCAAATTTTCGGTTGGATTACAGAATATTTTCATGATTTCTTGTTTTTACACCGATTTTTCAAACTGAATATGCGAGAAAACGAAACTACTGCCCCATAAAATGTGGTTTTCGTCTTTCATTACTAGTAGACAGGCTTAAATAGCTCAGAAAAAGTTGCGATCAGTGCAAAATTTCAACAATTCTTGAAATTATCAGTGGACTTGAACCTGAACCTATTGTCCAGGTTTTTTAGATGGTGGACTTGAACCTGGACTTGAACCTGAAATTTCGATGTTGGACTTGACTTGAACCTGAACTTATTTTTTTAACCCCGGACTTTCCAACACTAATGCTTAAATTAGATCTGCACTATATAGGCCTGAGAAATTAAAGAATATGTGAAATTTGGAAGCTTTTCTTTTTGTTCTCCTCCTTTCTGGAAGTGTTCGCCAATTGACCTGAAATTTGGAGAAACTGTGGGTTATTATTTTATTTGTTAAAATTCCATGCATTGAAATTGCAGAGCAAGTTTCTTGCCACAAAGAGTTTGTGGTCGGCACAGAGCCCACCCCAGACCACTGAAAGCTGGTGACAGCGAGTAGGTAAATGGGAACCGACTGGAGCTGCCTAAGCACCTAAAGCTACAATAGCAACCACACATGTGTTGGGACATATGGAACGGGGACAGCTACCACTGAGACCCAACCAGACTGACACCGAGCATGTGTTTAGGCTAGTAGCGAAGAAAGGGCAAGATGTGGGTGTGCGTGATGGGCCCGCAGCCTGGCTTTATAAGGCAGGGGCTACGGCCCCGCCCAGACAATCTATCCCATGCAAATTATAGAATTCGTGAACATCTGTATTTTAATTGCCAGAACAGAAAACAGATATTCAGCATGTTTTCTCAATACTCTGTCATTCTCACTATATGAAATTGTACTGCCAAAACGTACGCAGTTTTGTAAAGTGTCCCAAAATTTAAGGTCATTTGGCAAACATTTGCAGAAATGACAAGCTTCCATTTTTAACGCTAACTATTTATTTTTTCTACTGAAATTTGTCAAATTTCGCGTATTCTTTAATTTCTCAGGATTGGCTCAAGTCTGCTGCCCAAAGCTTAAGCACACACAAATTTCCTCTACATTGTATGTTTCAAATTTGAGCCAATTTGGTCAAAACGTGTGGAAGTAGAAGTTAGTCCATTCTCAGAAACCCTATCCGTCTGTTTAGCTTAAGATTGTTGGCCATTTTAGGGCCAATCTCCAACAGCTTGGCCATCACTGGAAAAGCACTGAATTTCTTTCTATTCTGCTCCTCCAGCACACACTTCAGAGCTAGACTGATCGATATTCTGAAGCGCAAGACACTTCACCGAGACATTCTGCATACTTCTGTTCATTCGACCAACGCCAATCACACCACACATGTCACTTCAATTGGTCAGCACCACAAGAGGTTCAGCGTTAATTTGCAGAGAGTGCAAGAGACTCCGCCCACTAGATCCCCGTTGCTCTCTCCCTCGGTGTCAAGGAAGTTCGGAGAAACTGTAAGATTGGCTATCAAAGATCAGACTGTTAGACTGTACACTGCTAACTCGCTGAGAGACATGCAAGTGCTGGACAAAGACAAAAACAGCGAAACTAGGAGCTCGCTGAGTAACATCTGCCTATGACGTGACTTTTTTCTTCGGGAACTTGTGCATATCAGTGAATAAACGGGTAAAATAGATTTTTCTTTTACTGAATCTGATTCAATTCACACTTCGTCCGAACGTTCTCCAACTGTTTACACATCAGTGGTCCGTTTCTGGTCAATTTCGGTTGAAAATCGCTGGCAAACAGTGCCAGTTTGGTTTCCGGCATTTCCCAATAAGGCAGAAAATTGTAGGTGGCATTCAAAACTACCACTACCAGCTCTGCTATTGTGAAAACCGCATAAGCAAGGTTGGAACAGTTAATTTTGTAGAAAACATAAGTAAACATCAGCAAGGAAATGGTTGTAACCGTTCCAATAAACAGAGACAGTTTCCAGCGGAACAGACACTCACTCTGCAAAAATTTGCATAAAGCGGAGGAGAAAAATAAATAAACAAACTTACTGATGAAGAATGATTTCTCCAACCTGAATGGTGATGCAAAATGATATCATTGAACATATGTAAGCAGAAGAATAGTAACCAGAGACCAAAAAAGAAGGAATGAGGAGCTAAAATAGGTTAGAATAATGCAAATTTTGACAGTTTTGTAACTCACCAAAGGCTTTTTCCGTGTCAAAAATGCTTACAGCAACCAAGCTGACCGATTCAACAAAATTGTCCACATTGAGCCCAACAGCAAATACTCGATACCATCTTTTTGGCTCCACTTGATAACAAAAGCTCAGATAGAAATTCATGTACATAAACCCATAGAAAATTCGCACCGGAAAGTGTGCAAAAATCACCAGCAACCAAAAATATCTCTGAGGCTCATAAACACCAATAGAATAAGAAAGCGCAGGAAAGATATTGTTGCCATTCAATGCGCAAGTCAGATTTAGAATCTTTTCATATTGCAAAAAGTAAGACATAGCCATGCAAATGAAGCAGGATAGCGCCGGCAAAATCGATGAAACGAAAAGCGCAGATCTAATCCTGACTTCCAAAAGTTGTGTTGGAAGCATCTTTAGAGGCAGTACGGCTACAGACTCACATAAAAGGGCAGAGCCGCGGCCTTAGAAAATTTGGCGCGCGCAAATACGTGTCAATAGAAAAGGACGCACTATTTGTCGGTTCATTGTGCCCTGTGGTAATGTCAAATTGCTTCGGAATTTCCCTGACTATTTACATGGTTCCAATTTGCTGCTCAAAGAGAGGTCAACATTCTGGGTCAGTTACCGCATAGAGTTTCGCATGTCAAATGTAGCTCTTTGCTTAGCTAAAATTACTATAGTCTGACAAACAATCGGAAGGCTTTCTGCCATTTTGAATTACGGTGAATACAGTATCCGTTTTGTGTAACCGCTTTTTACTAAACGACGGTTCTTTCTAACTCAGTGGAAGACGGAAGATGGCCTTTTCCCCCATTCGGAAGCAGTTCATAAATAAATGCGGTCTTTATCGATCAAAATCTAAACTGTTATGTGCATTTTGTGCTCAGTAGTCTTCTGGGTACATAAGCTGAGTTTAAAGCTTTAATTATAGCAATTACATAGAACAATTCAACCAGATGCAACTGGACCACCTGCAAACCACCAAAATACCAAGTCAAATTCGCAAATGGTTCAGAGAATGTAATTAGCAGTGGCTTTCCATTAAAGCTACATAAGCTTATCGAAAAGCCAGCAACATCAATCTACAGGCGCCTGTTGGCTCAGCAGAGGACATTTTCAAAATTGGTAGCTTGTTTACCTCTGCCAAACGTGCTTGTTTCTAAATTGTCTATTTATGGCAATCGCAAAGATCTACCGCATCAGCGCAGTTTTTGTAAGTTTCTTTTAGCTAGTGCTTTTAGTTTTAGAAAGCTGCAGACGTTCTAGCTCGCCCGTTATCCACTGCTGCTGCAACTTGGGGTCCAGACAATTCTTTTGATCTATATTGTCATTGGCGGACTAATATTTTGGTTAATGGAATATAATTCTGATGTGAACCAAAAGCAAACGTTAAAAGAAGAGCTGGGAAAGTGTGCCAATGTTTCCATGAGTCACGAGCAATTTATTGATTTTTGCGTTCTGCCTCAAATGGCTGTACCTGTTTGGAATAAAGTCAATTCTATCGCTTATGCGTTCACTGCTGTTAACACTGTAGGTAAGTACATACATTCTACTAGATTATTATTCTGTCCTATTGATCGTTTTTCGTTTTTCAAAATTTTCTATATTTTCCACATTTTTACAAAATTTTTCTTTCTTGCAACTTTTTCAAAATTTGCACATTTTGCGTCCTTTCTTATAGGCTTCGGCCAATTCTCTCCATTAACGGGAGGCGGTCGACTGTTCTATGTGCTGTTTGCCTTAATTGGAATTCCATTCAACCTGCTGGTTCACGCCAACACCGGAAACTATTTCAAGGAAGCCGGTGTAGCTGCGCTGCAGTGGCATAAAGGCGCCAAATTCAAACGCGACCAGTCTACAGCAGAGCTGAGTGCACCATTGGTTCTGCTGATAATGCTGCTTTATTCCTGCGCAGGGGCCATCGTGCTGTACTTAGTACGGTCCACATCATACATAAGCGCTGTCTATTTCACATTTATCACTATTACCGGGGGTGATTTTGGTCATTTGTCTGCTGGAGCGTGAGTTACATATTATTTTCATATTTCATACCATATTTTTTCATTAATTCAGACGCCTCTTACTGCCTGTCAAACTGGTCTATGCTGGGATTGGTCTGTGCATCGCAACTGTGGCCATAGATGTGGGCTCTAATTATTTGAAGATGCTGCACAATTTCGGCAGAAAATTAAAAAACGCCGCTGCTGTCATGATTTGGTTTGGGGCCAAAACGCAAGCATAAAAATTTACATAGAGTGGAGCTGAGCTGTGACCACTAATCCTTGCAGGTTGTCCGTTGGTACACTGGTACGTGCAGTTGGAAGAAAATTGGGCGCAACTGAGGAGGCAGTTAAAGCGATCGATATCGACTGCTTGGTGGAAAACGCACTGAATGAAAATCAAAACGATGGTTAATATGATATTTACAGATGTAAATCATGACGTCAATATGATGAACTTTGCAGATCGCTCTACAGAACAAAATCCAGGACTAAATAATGAAGAAATAACAGAGTTCCTGGGAGAGGTTTTGAGTGAAGAGGAGGAAAAGGCAGTTGAGCTAGTAGCAGAGCCGGTTCCTGATTTTGAGGAACCACCACCAGAACCTCATGTGCCTGAAGAACCTACTCCAGATCCCGTATAGAAGTACCTCCCTGCTTGAAGTACCATTGAGTGCCGGCACAGTTGGTGCAGTTGTTTAGGCCGCAAAGCCACGGTGCGCGACATCGTGAGCTCATCCACTGGTCGGGTAAAGTTTTCTTGGCGCAAAGAGTTGGTCGTTGGCACAAAGCCCCACCTAGACCACCGAAAGCTGGTTACAGCGAGTAGGTAGATAAATGGGAACCGACTGGATCTGCCATTGCATCGAAAGCCTCTCCCCAAAGCATGCTTGTGTTGGAGGAAACAGAAGATCAACGACGCCTGGAGCTGTCTAAGAGACCAGCATAAGGCCTAGACCGGTTTTAAGTGCAGCTCGCCGGTTATGGGGTTGGATATTAAGTTTAAATAGGGGTCGGGCACTAGCCGGTCAAACGACCCAGCCATTCCCTTGATCTGCCGTGTTATTGTTCTGTTCGGACTTATTGAATAAACTAAACTAAGCTGCAGTAACTGGCAATTAGTGTACCCCGGGTACGCTATCTGGAGGCGTCCCTATGCAGCACTCTCCGGTAATTGGGCTTTCTTAATGCTACATGTAGGAGCACTTGCAGTCCTGCCAGTTGGTGTCGCTCAGTCAGTAGCAAGAATGCATAAATGAGTAGCAAGAATGTGCCACTCAGCGGTCGGCCGAGTGTCGATGCGCTGTACCAAAATTACTGGAGGGGTCGCGAAATTCGTGACCCCTCCAGTAATTTCAGGACAGGTTGCGAATTTCGCGATCCCTCCAGTAATTGCGCTTGAGCTTTATTGCAGCGCAACCTGATTTTTTAGCGGGTTATTCAATCTATCTTTGGGAATATAGCTGCCGCCGTTGATTTCTCAAGTCTACGGAAACATGGTAAAGGGAAAGAAAGGTAAAAAAGCTGGAATACGCAAGCAGGTGGCATGTGTACATGGCCAAGCTCATGTGCTGCGTTCAAAATGGAAAAATTCACAAATGCAAAAAGCCTGATGCATCTCACAGATATCTTGCAATCTCGCCTTGCAATTGGACACTTAATTTAGTTATTGTGATGATTGAAGATCTTACACCAACTATGCAGTGAATTGCCGTTGTAGAAAATCACTAAACATTTTGTTGACGTCATTCTTGCTCAGAAATCAGGTTGCGTTGCAATAAAGCGCGTGCGCAATTACTGGAGGGGTCGCGAAATTCGCAACCTGTCCTGAAATTACTGGAGGGGTCGCGAAATTCGCGACCCCTCCAGTAATTTTGGTACAGCGCATCGACACTCGGCCGGCCGCTGAGTGGCACATTCTTGCTACTCTTTTATGCATTCTTGGTCAGCAGTGATTGAACCTTACTCAAGCAGTGTTGTCTGTTTGTTTGTTCTCTGCAGTATTTTTTGTTTGTTAGCAAGGATTACTCAGTCAGCTAGTTATTTTGAATTACCAGTATAATGCTTTGTTCACGTTATAAAAATCCCTTTAATTTAATGTCTTTAGGCGAACACTTAGCCTTTTCGTTCACCTATCTATCTCCTTCGCGACTAGCGCTAAATTCCCAGTGAATCTTGATTCCCAGATGACTCATTGCGAATTTGCTAGGATTCCCGCCTATTTTATGTGGGCCCGAATTCTAACTGATTCCCAAACAGAGGTTGGGAATTCTTCAATTTTAACTTCGCTGATGACTCAGAATTGGCAGTTTCGCCCTGACTCGCTCTGACGCGTTGTTAAGCAAACTTGGGAATTTAACAGTGGAGGGGCTAATGACAATGAGTCAGCTGCTAAATTCCCTAGCTCCAAAATTTCCAACAATTTCGCAAAAAGCGAATTATACTCCATTTTTATTCCCAAGCCTGCGAATCAGGAATGTATCTCTTCATCATTGGTTTTTTTGCCATGGGAATTTATAGCATTCCCAAATTCCCAAATGTACTCCCTAAGGAGTATGGTTATTTTGGGGGATACATACATACATCCGTGATTGCCTGAGATGAATTTCATTTATTGTCTTTTAAGCATATTTTGATAATTTGCACCTGCATTTATGCTAGACACCAAGTTCGGGGGCTCCCTACTGATCTGTCCTGTTCCTTTTTGTGTCAGTAGATTTTAGTGTACAAGAAAGATTTTGCAATTATGATGAACAACCTACCTACCATGCCATCAGATGTAGGGATGCAAATGGTATCCGGTATTATTTGGTATTATTCGGTATTATTTGGTATTTTCTAGGTATTTGGTATTATTTGGTATTTGGTATTTTTTTATACCAAATAATACCAAATAGTTTATATAACTAAACAGTTAGCTTTTAAGCGATAAATTCTGCATATTTTGCGACTGTATACCATGTCAGAGCTCTTCTGTTCAGAGTTTTCTCTTTATTTCTAGTTTACTAAAAGTTTAACAATGCAGATACGCAGAACAACACGTCTCTTTACCGTTTCTGAGCAACAAAACAACAAAGAATTCTGACCAGTTTAGCTTATAACAACCATTCATGGAAAATTCTCAAAAAGTGGGAGGGGGCTCCCATGAAACGACGCAAGGCGATTTTGGGAGAAAGGGGGTCCGAAAAATCGGGATTTTGGAACGACGTCGTTTATGGACGGCCCCTTTATCGAGACCGAGCCTAGACCGCAAACATCACAACGTGCTTGCCCATTTCCCGAGTCAGTGAAAATCCATCAAATTCTGCTCGTTTTCTTTCTCGGTATGACTAGATTTCTTTTAGATGCAACAAAAACTCTTCCACTGAGGCAAAACTAATATATTTTTGCTGAAAAAAACAAAAAGTATGATTTTGCGCTCATTACAAACAGCTAGCGACCTGTTTATCAACTATTTGGAATTATTTGGTATTATTTGGTATTATTTGGTATAGAAAATACCATCTGCTATTTGGTATTTGGTATTTGGTATTTTTTATACCATTTGCATCCCTAATCAGATGAACATCCTACCATGCCAAATTCGGACGTTGTTGAGAGAGTGTAATTAGCAATGGCTTTTCATTAACGTTAAGCTTATAGAAAGGCAGGCAACATCAATTTACAGGCGCCTGTTGGCAGGGCAGAGGACATTTTCATAATTGGTAGCTCGTTTAGCTCTACCAAACGTGCTTGTTTCTAAATTGTCTGTTTATGGCGATCACAAAGATCTACCGCACCAGCGCAGTGGTTGTAAGTTTCTTTCAGATAGTGCTTTTAGCTTTAGAAAGCTGCAGACCTTCTAGCTCGCTCGTTACCCACTGCTGCTGCAACTTGGGGTCCAGACAGTTCTTTTGATCTATATTGTCATTGGCGGACTAATATTTTGGTTGATGGAATATAATTCTGATGTTAACCAAAAGCAGAAGTTGAAAGAAGAGCTGGGAAAGTGTGCCAATGTTTCCATGAGTCACGAGCAATTTATTGATTTTTGCGTTCTACCTCAAATGGCTGTACCTGTTTGGAATAAAGTCAATTCTATCGCTTATGCATTCACTGCTGTTAACACTGTAGGTGAGTACATTCCAACACTATTATTCTGTCCGATTCATTGTTTTTCGTTTTTAAAAATTTTCTAGATTTTCCATATCTTTACAAAATTTTTCTTTTTTGCAACTTTTTCAAAATTTGCACATTTTGCGTCCTTTCTTATAGGCTTTGGCCAATTCTCTCCATTAACGGAAGGCGGTCGACTGTTCTATGTGCTGTTTGCCTTAATTGGAATTCCATTCAACCTACTGGTTCACGCCAACACTGGAAACTATTTCAAGGAGGCCGGTATAGCTGCGCTGCAGTGGTATAAAGGCCCCAAATTCAAACGCGACCAGTCTACAGCAGAGCTGAGTGCACCATTGGTTCTGCTGATAATGCTGCTTTATTCATGCGCAGGGGCCGTTGTGCTGTACTTAGTACGGTCCACATCATACATAAGCGCTGTCTATTTCACATTTATCACTATCACCGGAGGTGATTTTGGTCATTTGTCTGTTGGAGCGTGAGTTGCATAATATTTTCGTATTTTCATACTATTTTTTTCATTAATTCAGACGCCTATTACTGCCTGTTAAACTGTTCTACGCCTGCCTTGGTCTGTGCATCGCAACTGTGGCCATAGATGTCGGCTCTAATTATTTGAAGAAGCTGCACAATTTCGGCAAAAAATTGAAAAATGCCGCCGCTGTGATGATTTGGTTTGGGGCCAAAACGCAAGCATAAAAAGAGCATAGAGCAGAGCTGAGCTGCAACCAGTAAGTCTTGCAGGTTGTCCGTTGGTACACTGGTGCGCGCAGTTGGAAGAAAATTGGGCGCAACTGAGGAAGCAGTTAATGGGATCGATATCGATTGCTTGGTGGAAAACGCTCTTAATGAGAATCAAAACGATGGTTAATTAATATGATGTTTAGTGAGATCATACATTTAACAGGTCATGCGGCGACGGGGGAGTTGGGGTTGTGGGGTCGGGCGCCGGCCGGGGGGGTCTGAGCCAAAATTTCGGGGGAGGGGGGTGGGCACTAAAAAACGCTCAAAAATCGAGAAAAATCGCAATTTTTGGCCTAAAAATCGCCAAAAATCGCTAATTTGGGCTGAAATACAGCTAAAAAGTGCTGTTTTGCAGGCGATTTTGGCAATTTTTGTGTGTGAAAGTGTAAAAAATTGCAAAAATTTGCTCGAAAATTTACTTGCCAGAAAAATCGGAGGGGGGGGGGTCGGTGAAATCGTCTCGGGGGGGGGGGGGGGGCCCCATGCGGGGGGGGGGGTGGGCGAAGTCGGGTGGGGGGGGGGGCCCCCCCAGACCCCCCTGTTACATGTATGAGTGAGATAAATCATGATGTTAATAACTTTGCAGATCGCTCTACAGACCAAAGTCCACGACTAAATAATGAAGAAATAACAGAGTTCCTGGGAGGGGTTTTGAGTGAAGAGGAGGAAAAAGCAGTTGAGCTTGTAGCGGAACCGGTTCCTGATTTTGAGGAACCACCACCAGAACCTCATGTGCCTGAAGAACCTACTCCAGATCCCATATATGTGGTTGAAGTACCACTAAGTGCACCTGAATTGCTCATAGATGAGCCTCAACTTCCACTGGACACAGATGAATTGCCAATAGATGAGCCTGAAGCACCTTCAGTCAGTTCTGAAGTGCAGAAATGTGAAGATGAAGAGCCAACTGAAGTGGAGATAACGGTCAATGAGGAATATGAAGTCCACTCTGGCTCCTCGGATATTTCTGCTCACACAAACGGTATCTGTTCTCAAAGAAACCACCTACTGTATGCAGAGAATCCTGTTCCTTTACTACAAAGTTTCTAAAACTATAAAATGAGTCAAGTCGACCGAAAAAAAGTGTAGCATAAAGTCTTTCAATTTTCCATAATTTACACATTTTGCATGTTTTACGTAATTTTTGTGGTCTACAAGCCCTTGCTTTAAAAACAAACAGAACTTTTTATCAAGAATTCATTCTTGATATTATTTTAAGACATTTAGTTTCAGATGCAGCAAGATCATTTACAGAGAAGTTGGATCAAGGTATTACCGTACTCTAGCTTCAAACAAAGGTTTAAACAAATTTTTCAGTTGCCATTGTCGAAGTGGACAAGCCCGAACCAGGACGAGCGAAGCAGAAACACGACCCCAACAAAAGCTATCAAGTGTATCAAGAGGAGTGGGCCAAATATGAGCATCTATTCGCGAAAACTCGACCGAGAACTCACTCCAAAAACCTAGGACCTGCCAGAAATGCATGAAAATTCAATAATAAGCCTCTCTTGTGTTAGTTCAATCCGTCACCACGAAAATCCCATTTGCGCTTTGACTATTCACCAGCAGCACATTTTATTGCGTTAGCAATCTTTTGTCAGCTTCTCAATTCGATAACCGAGACCAGCCCCGGTTCTGCTCTGTTGCACTGGCCCAAAAAAACCAGACCAGACCAGTTCCTTAATCGTAAAGTTAATCAACAGCTAAAATAATGGCGTTATTGCCAGCTGAACGAGTCATTAGTTGCATCTGGCATTTAGTCCGGCCCTGTGTATAGTTCAATTCCCTAGGGTGGACGCCAACGTTTAGCTTTTCGATTTTACTGGCGTGCTGCATTTAAAATCCAACTGCCATATACTGCGCTAATGCTTTGTAATGATAATTATTTTTGAACTCATCGATTCTTGGAAGCCTCTGTAATCTGCCGGACCGGCTGGCCGCCCCACTTCGTTCCACTTCAGCAATTTCACTGTCAACTTAATGTTGATCTGAGATTGCTCTCCGGCCTAGGCGGCCTTACACCAAGATGAAATTTGGTGATTTGTGCGCTCGTTTCATGAACTTAGTGAGTTATTTCCCCATTTTGCACATTTCCATTTTTTGTCTTATTTAGGTGGCCAGAAACCCCAGCATTTTGCATCTGCTGGTGGTGCTACTGCTGGTAACATACGGCATCGTGGGTGGTCTGATTTTTTCAGCGCTTGAGAAAGACACTCATTCAATGGAAAAGAAGAGAATTCGAGAAGAAATCAGAATTTGTATGGAAAATGCATCTTTTGATGGTTTATTGGACTCCTGTTTGTTTCCTCATGTCCACATTGCTATGTGGACTCCACTGCATTCTATATTTTATGCTTTCACTGTCATGAACACTGTTGGTACGTTGTTTACATAGACGTTTACACAGCTTTGATGAAAACTTTCAGGATTCGGCATTTATAGTCCCTTAACCGAAGGTGGTAGACTGTTTTGGATTATATTCTCCTTAATCGGCATACCTCTCAATCTAATAGTGCTAGCCAATGTCGGTACTTACTTGAAGGAGATTTCACTGAAAGCACTGGTCTGGTGCAAACGCAAACGGGCAGCTGATGATGATGAAGCAGAAGAACAAAACGATATTGAACTCTCTGGTGCTATAGTATTGACAGCTCTTTTGCTGTATGCTATAGTGGGCGCTATTGTTGTGCTTATTCTAAAGCACACCAGTTTCATCAGTGCTTTATACTTCACTTTTAACGCTATTACTGGTGGCGATTTTGGGCTTCTTGCGTCTGGAGGGCAAGTATTCGTTTCTTATGTCTTTGTGCGTTTTTTGAGCAGTTATTTTCCAATTTTGCAAGTTTTTGCATATTTTTCATATTTTTCTGAATTTAGATGGCCTACATTACCGAACTACTAAAATCTGTCTCACACAGTGAAAATGGATCAGTTTTCACAATTTCGGGCTGAAATAAATTATATTTTCAAGCACAACATTTTTAAAAGCATAAGCAGTTCAAGTTCCATTGAAAAGTATACCATTTCAACTTTTCAGGATAGCTTTACTGCCGATGAAGCTGCTCTACGCTTCAATCGGAATCTGCATAGCAACCATAGCCATGGATGCTGGCTCAGCTTACCTAAAGAAGCTGCACAATTTTGGAAAGCAACTCAAGAACGTTGCACACACTATGATTTGGTTCGGTGGAAAAAGGTGCAGCGAAAATTGTGGGCAAAATGCAGAAATACTTACTTTAGATTGTCAGTGGGAAATCTTGTAAAGGTGGTTGGCAGAAAACTCGGGATTGATGATGAAGTGATTGGGGCGATCGATCTTGACCTGCTGGTCAGTAATGCACTCAGTCAAGCCGACAATGAGGCGTCTCCCGACCCGGAAGCTGATGTGGAGTCAGGTAGAACCTAGAAAATTGAAATCCAAAATCCCAAGACCTTTTCAGTTCAAAACCAGGACTCAGCTCAGAACAGCATATCATCAGGTTCGCCATCAATGCACAGTAGTTCATCTGCGTTCAACAGCCCCAGGGTGCCCTCTGACCCAGTAGTGCCACAGACTGTCAGCTTCAAGCTGGACCCAGCACTGCTGAAGACCGAACAACTAGCTCCAGCAATCGTGACACCGGAACGTGAAATGCTGATTCCCGGAAATCTCAACAACCCGTGCTTTGTACTGCAAGGCTCTGCCAATTCAGTGCACCACTTTGAAATGGCGATGCAGCAGAAAGAATCAGCTTCTGAACTGCAAAATGACATTCAGTTGGAGACAGGAATTGACATTCGGCCGGGGCCGTCTGTACTGCAGGATTCGGTTACGGTAGCACTGCCTGTAGAAGAGACTGTACATTCTGATCGATCCTCCCCATCGGTGGAAATCGATATTCCTCCAATGGCACCTGACTCCACCCCTCTGTTGACTGTGGACCCGCCCCCTGAGCAGGAAACCGTGCTCTATGAGTATCCGCCTGGTCCAGAAATCGCCTCCGGCTCAGAATCTGGATCTAGAGCTTCTACACCCGGTAGGAACGATAGAACATTGAATTGAATATTATATAAGGCACTGAATTTAGTTGAATTGAATTCCGTTGTTCACATAACGTGCGCCGCTAACCATCAAACGTGCAACACGTGCTATTCTGCATTTTCCATATCTATGAGTGGAATTTTAACCATTTGCGGAGACATTGACAGTTGTTTATATTGCTGGACTACAGCCATTCTGCCTGCCAGCCACTTGGGCTTTCTTTATAAGGCATTTATTTCAGTTCACGCGCCCCAGACCTTCTCCAGAAGACACAGCACAGCTGTGAAAGCAGCCGATAAACACGAGCCAGGACGATCTAGACTTCGACACGATCCGAAGAAATCGTTCAACGTCTATAAACAAGAATGGCAAAAATACGAGCATCTGTCGAAACGCAAAGTCTGACTAAGCTGGGTGTTTGTTCCGTTGGAGCTTCTAAATACTATGGGTAGTAGATTTTACGATGCCCTAATAAAGCCGTTTTACGTGTGCGTTGGCTTATTATAAGCGGTTCGTTTAATATTGATAGTGGAGCCCGAGCGGCTAACACTCTCGTTTGGCAGCTTCAACTGGCTCATTGCATAAATCAAAAGCTAATTTACAGATTAGCTTATAGTCTAACTGCTCGCTATAGTCTATTGTGCCTTTACTACTATTTGGTTTGGACAGCAATGCTTGGAGAAATCTATAAATCTCACTTGACATTTGACTGAGCCGGCATAAATCGTGTTCAACTGGACAAGCTAAATATTTCGCCCACTTTTGCTTATTAAAAATGGAAACAGAGCGTGAATTGTCAAGAAACAGCGGTAGTTTGACGGTGGCAGAAAGCGAAGAAGCTGAAAGACTTCATAGACTCAACATGTGTCGACGTTTTACAAAGGTAATTTCATTTTACTGTTTACTAACTTCACCGAACTCTAGATTTTACATTTTATTTTTCGTTTGATAAGGTCGTTGGAGACTGGTGGATAACTCGTAAAGCCAAGAAAATAAAACTTTATTGAGCAACACACAAACTAATTAGTTGTATTTTCAGATAGTTCAAAATCCGATTGTAATTCAAGTGTCATTTATGGCCAGTGTCATTGGATACGCATTTTTGGGCGGTGCTTTCTTCTATTTAATCGAGAGAGACAGTCCAGCCAGACGAAAAACGGAAATTTTCGAAGAAATAAAACGGTGCACAAACGACAGTCAAATTAATGAAGATCAATACTTGGAAATTTGTGTCGCTCCTCATTTACCGCTGGCACATTGGTCCTATGCCAACAGTGTACTGTACGCATTTACTGTAATGACTACTGTAGGTATGGACGTTTCATTTGTTCATTGATTATTCTTCCTCTTTCGTTTCTTCATCTCACTGTTTGTTCATTTGTTGGTTCGTTTGTTCATTTGTTTGTTCATTCGTTCGTTCGTTCGTTGGATCGTTGGATCCTTGGTTCGTTCGTTCGTTCGTTCGTTCGTTCGTTCGTTCGTTCGTTCGTTCGTTCGTTCGTTCGTTCGTTCGTTCGTTCGTTCGTTCGTTCGTTCGTTCGTTCGTTCGTTCGTTCGTTCGTTCGTTCTTTCTTTCTTTCTTTCTTTCTTTCTTTCTTTCTTTCTTTCTTTCTTTCTTTCTTTCTTTCTTTCTTTCTTTCTTTCTTTCTTTCTTTCTTTCTTTCTTTCTAATATGGCCTGCTTTTAGGCTATGGATTCTTCGAGCCCCTCACCCAAACTGGTCAAATCTACAGTATGTTGTTCGCTCTAATTGGAATTCCATTAAGCATGTTGGCAGTGGCAAATTTGGGCAAATTCATGTCAGAATTTGCATGTAAATTTCTGCGATGGCGCCGCTCCCATCGGGAACCAACTACAGAGCATGAGGAGCCAGTTGAAGTGACCAGTACATTTGTCCTAATTTGGTTTTGTTTCTACGTATTTTGTGGTGGGATGTGTCTCATGTTCATACACTATGGCCGCATTAGACTGATCAGCGGCTTTTACTACGTTTTTGCTTCTCTAACTGGAGGAGATTTTAGCAGAATGGCTTTTGGCAGGTAGGTCAATTAACTGAAAAGAACAGATTTTCGAGTTCCACCAAACTTTCTGTCGCGTTCCCAGAAGTTTCTTAATAAGCAATCTGATTTTTAGCTTGCTACTGGTTCCTATCAAACTAATCTATGCATTACTGGGCATGGGAATCGCAATGGTGGCCATCGATGTTGGCTCAAATTATCTGAAAAAGTTGCACAACTTCGGACGCAAACTTAAAGATGCCGCCAATACTTGGATCTGGTTCGGTTCAAAGAGGTGTTAAATACGACATATTTCTGAATTACTGAATCAATTTTGACTTCAGAATCTCAGTGAAAGAGTTTCTGCAGTCAATCGGAAAGCAGTATGGCTGGGAGGAGGACTTCCTATCTGGATGGGACATTGACGATCTTGTTGAATCGGCCATAGCTCACCACGAAGCTAAGCAGAATCAACGCAAAACCAGCCACCCACCCGAGTCTGCATTTGGTATCAGAATTTGAAAACGTGTCTAACTTGAAACACTGAAGAATACCAAAGTAGTCCAAGTTTAAACAAAATAGAATCATCAAAACACTCTGTGATTGCGCCAGATTGTTATATTTTAGAGAATTTACTGAAGTGGTCCAAATTCCAAGTCCGAATTGTCTGTCCTATTTTTGGGCCACATTGGTTTTCGTCTGGCACTTACTGATTTCCTTTAGCACCTAAATCGAGCATTATGGAGGAAATCGCTTACGCTGATGACGATACGATTGTGAGTGCAACTGAGTCACCATCGTCGGTGCCCAGAAAATTCTCCAACTTGGCTCGCAGATGGCTGAATAAAACACGAATTTCTTTTCCCGACCAGGTCGACCCATCAGTAGAAGCTCCGCCCCCTGTTCCCGAAACAAATTGCTTGGAAGAGAACAGCGTTTCCAGAAGGACCTATGCCTATTCTAATAAGTGGTTGGCTGCTAGTCGAAAGCTGAAAGCGCAACAGTTGAAAGAAATGCAAGAGAAAGCAAAGGAAAGTACAGTGGAAATCATTGATAATCCACAACCGAGGAAGATTTCGGCCTTTGCCCGAAGGTGGCTGCAGATGACCAAGAAAGGTGAACTGAGTGAGATAGCTGCTAGTTGCCGGAAGAAAACTTCTGTAGCCAAAGAGCAGCAGCAGGAAACAGTTGCCGAAAAGGATTTGGAAGCTGGTCCCAGTCAAAGGAGAGATGGGCCTGGAGAGGAGGAAGACGATCAGTCTGATCTTAATTCAAGTGAATCTATTTTCAGTTGAAATTCACAATCAACAACTTCATTTTAGACAAGAACTTTCTTGATAGATGCAATGCCGGTAACTGCTATTATTAAGTCGTGTTGTGTTGTTTGAGGTTGTGCCATGACGGTTTGTGTGCAGTTGTTTCCTTTCCTTTTTCAGCATTCTGTTCGGTTCTGTCATGCAGTGCCGTGTCGTGTGTCTGTTCTGTTCTGCTCTATGTCCTGCTGTGTTCTTTGTTTTCTGTTATTTTGTATGATGCTGTTCTGTCGGTCGGTCGGTCGGTCGGTCGGTCGGTCGGTCGGTCGGTCGGTCGGTCGGTCGGTCGGTCGGTCGGTCGGTCGGTCGGTCGGTCGGTCGGTCGGTCGGTCGGTCGGTCGGTCGGTCGGTCGGTCGGTCGGTTAGATTATCCGCAGCATATTTTTCAGCGATCCGCAAAGCGTCTTACACCCACGCGGGGCGTCGAAATATCAGAAGAGATCCAAGAAAACTGTTAGCAGTCTATCAGCAGGAATGGGCTAAGCATCGAAATCGAATGCCTGAATCGCGATCTAAGCAGAAACTGACAGCAAGCACCAGTGCTAATCTTTGATGCAGATGTTGATATTTTTTCTTCAAATATTTTCCAGTATATTATTATTTTCTAAATGTTGTGTAAATATGTACTTTGAGAAACGAGATAGCAGTTTGTAAGCTCATTAAAACCGCCGTCTCTAGAATAAATCCAATACCAAATTGCGTTGGCGCAATAAATTTCGTCGTCCTCGTTTGTTAGCGTTCAACGGCTTGACAAAAACGCTAATCTTTTTCTACTAGTTAGGGGCTCTTTAACGATCCATAGAAAGCTTGCTTTAGCTGGCGTTATAGGCTCCTGGCCAATCTCGTATAGAACAAAAATTAGGTACACCATTTCTAAATGAATGTTGTTCACTAGACTGTGTATTTTTAGAAATGGTGCATTTGGCATTGGTGGCAATTCTTTTGTTGGTCGTATCTCCTCTGGAGACCCAGTTTATTTTTGAGTGGCCAGAGTATTTCAAAGGAGAGAGAGACAAGAAAGGAAATGATGTGGCCAGCTACTATGCGCATCCCCGCGTTTGGCTTAATAAGGCAGTACGATTGCCAGCTGGAAAGAACTTCTGGAAAAATCGGCGCATGTTCTTGTTCCTGAACAAATGAACATGAATCATGACTTTTGAAAAAACGCAATTTTTTA
Source organism: Sabatieria punctata (assembly GCA_030248155.1). NCBI lineage: Eukaryota > Metazoa > Nematoda > Chromadorea > Araeolaimida > Comesomatidae > Sabatieria > Sabatieria punctata. The sequence goes on along the minus strand of JASANB010004464.1, from coordinate 71,901 downwards.
AACAGCTATATCTTTTACAGTGTTGTCCAAATAAAAAGAGAGCTTCTGGGGGAAATCGTAGCTTGTCAGCTGAAGCCTTAGTTATGATTACCCTAAATGAACTAACCCTAACTTTCAAATTTTAAACAAACATACTGTAGCTGCTGCAGAAATATTCACAAGCTTTATTCTCCTATACAGAGACATTTTCCAAGCAAAGTTTTCTTAAAAGCAGCCCGATACGAACTCACACAGCACAAATGAATGATCAGCGCCCCATTGCCATTGAGAAAAGTAACCAAAGGCAGCAACATTTCTGCCAAAACCACGAACCAAGGCTTACGAGCTGATCTAAACTTGTAGAATCCGAGAAAACTGATCACAATAGCACGCACCAAAGCTGTAATTAAATTCAACACAACAGTTCCTCCTAGTAACAATTGTTTCTCCCTGTTTTGCCTTTTCATCTGTACCATTTCCTCATGGGAAACTGGATCAAGATTGGTTTTCTGGCTAAAACTCCAGTAGAGCTTGTAAACCAAAAATGCACACACAATTTGCAGAGGAATAGGCAAAAAGCCTACCAGTGCATAAAAAGAATGTACAACTGAATAGATTTTCTCATGCATTTCCGGCTCAACTGAGTGCGTTTTCCAGTGAAATAGCACGGTAAGAAAACTGCGGAATAGAATATAAGGAAAGTAGAAAATAACAGCAGCAATGAACATGTAAAATATGACCATGTATGCACGTGCTTTATGTTCTCTAACAGTCAAATTGTTGTAAGCGAAGGGCCAAGCTAGCGCATTGAACCTGTCAGCTAAGAGTCCTAAGAGACAAAGCTGATTAAAAAAGCCCAGAAACTCAGAAAAGCCAGTTAGCGTTTCAGACAACTTCACCTGTTCCAACTGCGCACAGAAAAAATTTGTGTAACTAATGTGATCAAAAATTTGCTGCAATGTGTCCCCCTGTAAGATTACAAGCAATGCATCACTGACCATTTCTGCAATGTGGTAATACAGAGCGCCACCCGTACATTTCTTCAGCGTTTGACTGAGAATGGCCATATTGGTGATTGCGATTGGTATTGTAACCACAGCTGAAAAGTATCCGAACCAGATTCCAAAAGTTTGCTTTGCTTGTGAGAGGTAGCAGAGTCCCAGTGACTTCTCAAGATGCGTCGGACAAAAGTTGGGAAAATGCTTTCGCGTTTGTCTGTTTGACTCGAGATAGGTTTGCATGGCGAGTAGGTAGAACTTCAGTCGTCCATAGATGGAACACCGGTGCCATTTTTGCTGACAGTGGAGTGTGGCACCCCCATGAAAAACGAGTTGAACGTAGGTCCAATCGACATGGCCGTTCCTGTATTTTTTCAGTAGCCAATTCAGTTTATAGCTGTGACAAGTCTCGAAAAGGGAGCTGACGTTTCGGTCGTTTCGGTTGTTTGTGACCCAGCTCCAGGCACAGGAAATACGCTCGCAGCTTTTCGTTACGCTGAAAATGCGAGTCCATCGATCTTGACATAAGTTAACAGTTTTTGGACTTCTTATCTATCTATTTCTGTTAGTATTATTTTAATTTCCTACCTCATTTTATTCAGATTTTATGTTACATTTTGATCCTTTCGATTCCATTCAGTCCCTCTCACTTTCATTCACATTCTTGTCTGGTTCATTCAGATTTCTTTAAGCTTCATTCAGACCACTTAGTGGTATTCAGATCCCTCCTCCTAGCTTCATTCAGATTCCTCAGGTTTATTCATATTCCTCAGTTCTATTCCGATTCCTTAGTTTTATTCAGATTCCTTTAAGCTTCATTCCAATCGCTTAGTGTTATTTAGATAGATTCCTCCTAGCTTCATTCAGACTCTTTAGGTTTATTCAGACTCCTTAGTGTAATTCAAATGCTACTTAGGTTCATTCAGATTCTTTAGTTTTATTTAGATTCCTCTCAATTTTATTCTGATCCTTTAATTTAATTCACAATCCTTTAAGTTTATTCAGATCCTTAGTGTTATTCAGATTCCTCTTAGCTTCATTCAGGTTCCTCAGTTTTATTCAAATTCTCTAGTTTCATTCAGATTCCTTAGTTTTATTCAGATTCCTTATTTTTATTCAGATCCCTTAGTTTCACATTCAAATTCAGTTTCATTCACAGTGCTTACTTTCACTCAGATTCCTCAGTTTTGTTCAGACTTATTGTTTTATTATTGTCTTCTAGTTTTAGTGAAATCATTTTGTGTCATTCACATTGGTTTGTCTTGTTCAAATTCTTTAGTTATTTTTCGCATTTTTCTTGTGAAATCTTTGGACTCCCTCCCTGGTCGAGACGCCCGTGAATCCCGACATGGCCTGCTACACAGATGGTGCCACCAGCCTAGGTACAGGTACCATATATGGTACCGAAGGCGCCGGTACCATATACGGCGTTAAGTACGTGACTGTATTGCTCCCAAAAAATATTCAACTAAACCACCCAAGTCACTTTCCTACCTGTGTCTGACAGATTGGGCAGAGTGTGGCCGACCCAGCCAGTAAATCTTGTCTAGCGGCGGTCCTACGATAGCGTTAAAGTTTAAAAGCACAAAGCCGCAGCCGAGAAAGCTTGGAGAAATTGGCAACAAAACCACAAGTACGAGAAGAGTCTGACACTCTAGCTTTTTCACTTTCTCAAGCAGCTTTGAAGTTCGATCCACCAACTGGTCCATCAAGAAAAGTATTACGCAGATTATAGACAAAACCAACAGACACACAGTGGAATTAGATTCGCAGATTGTCAGGTTCAGTCTATTTATGTGCCTCTACTCAAACAAAAGGTTAGCGTGCTTTGCGTCTCACGAAGTTTGTTAAGATAACACAACCACCTACACGCAGGGAGGGATGCCTACCATACCATACAGTAGTGCATGTAGCAGGGGGATCTGGGGGTCTGCCCCCACACGACTAAGCCCAGACCCCCCCGGATGGCGACCCCCTCCCCCGAGACGATTTCGCCGACCCCCCACTCCGATTTTTCTGGCAGGTAAATTTTTGCAATTTTTTACAATTTGAGGCAAAAAAATTGCCAAAATCGCCTGCAAAACAGCACTTTTTAGCTGTATTCCAGCCCAAATTAGCGATTTTTAGCCAAAAAATTGCGATTTTTTCGATTTTTGAGCGCTTTTAATACCCAACCCCCTCCCAAAAGCCGGCGCCAGACCCCCACCCCCTCCCCCCTTCGGCGGATGACCTGTTACATGTATGTACCATACCAAAAGTACTAGTACTATACCAAATCAAATTCAAAACAACTTCTTCTGTACTATACCATACCATATCAAAATCAAACGCCTTTAGCAGATAATTTTAGTACTAGAAATATCATTTTGGTAAGGCCTTTTCATTTTAGTACTAGCTTGTTGGCTATATTTATAACACTTTTCGAATCCGTCAAAATACAGTATAGATCAAAAAAAATGTCCCATCGCTTTTTCGGCCTTCACTCAAACGTTTCGTTCTCAGTCACTTCTTTACCGATTTGGCTCAAATTTTCAGCAAAAATTAACAACATGGTTGGCTAAATATTCTGCAAGTGTGGTGCCAAAATTCCGACTCATACTGGTTTTATGACCCGAAAACTAGGAATGAGGGTGGTCCACACAAATTTAATTTTTTTCGGCAATACAAGGAGTATAGGCCTGAAACTTGCAGGAATGATTGGTGTTGCTATTGGGCATAACATACTAAGCGGGCAGCCCTGTAGCTCAAAGGGCACTAAAATGGGGGAATTTCAAAAACATGACGAAATATGACTTTTCTTCGTAAAACCAGCAAAATGACGATTCTAAATATTTTCAGTTTTCAAAAAACGCTGCAGGGATGGTTACTATGGTGTGGAACAGAGCTTAAATATCAGGTTCATTTATTTGTCGAACTTCCTGCTACAATCTATGTTGATTAACAACAGATTCAGTGCTTTGATTCTAGAAGGTGCAGATTTCTTAACTATGGGATTTTCACTCATGTTTTTGAAATTCCCCCATTTTAGTGCCCTTTGAGCTACAGGGCTGTCCGCTTAGTATGTTATGCCCAATAGCAACACCAATCATTCCTGCAAGTTTCAGGACTGTACTCCTTGTATTACTGAAAAAAAATAAATTTGCGTGGACCACCCTCATTCCTAGTTTTCGGGTCATAAAACCAGTATGAGTCGGAATTTTGGCACTAAACTTGCAGAATATTTAGCCAACCATGTTGTTAATTTTTGCTGAAAATTTGAGCCAAATCGGTAAAGAAGTGGCTGAGAACGAAACGTTTGAGTGAAGGCCGAAAAAGCGATGGGACATTTTTTTGATCTATACTGTATATTCCCAATCCTTCCTGCATGTTTTGATTCTAAAAAAACTGAAGAAAGGTGGATTGAGCATAATTTCCAAAGGCTTCTGTGACATTATCACAGCAAACTACCACTACTGTACCTAATTCATACCCCAAATTCAAACTGAATTAGCTAGTACTATACCATACCATATCAAATTCAAAGTTTGAATTTGGTAGGCCCTTGTACAAGTGCTAAGACAGTAAAACAGTGACGTCTCAGTCTGAAGCAGTCAATCGATTCGTTGTTGAGACGCCGACGAAGAGCCATTGAAGCAGTCGGGTCGGGGCCTCATTGGCTCTGATTGTATTCATGTTTATTTCAAATTCACGATCAATACACATAAATAACCGGGCTCCAGTGCTCATGTCATCGTCAAACTCCCAGCTAAGCCGCCGCTGCTGCTTCTGCCGGCGGCAACTCTTTTTTTAGAAAGGCTAGAAGAACGTGTTAAAAGCCGAAGAGCGGACAGTTTTGACGGATGGTCGGCCGGGCAAAACGGCCGAAACTCTTGGGCTTTGTTTCGCCTGCCTGAGCCAATCGCATCGCGGCCATGATTCAAACGTCGCCTCTCCTTCGATCCAGTCTCAGGGCCAGTCCCCGCGCCAAACGCCATTCTTCTTCTGCTGCTGCTGCTGCTACCTCTGATAGCGCGCTGCTGAAGTGTCTTGTAAGCGTCTATTCTTGTTGTTGGTGTTGGTGTTATGCAAGTTAGAGAGAGGTTGACAGCCTGTTGGCGAAGTCTCGATGAGCGACTGGCCATTTGTCTGTTCAATTGCCTTGTAAGCGCTTTTATTCTCACCTTGGGGAGCGGTAGGTTGCGCCGATTTTACGACTTATTTAGGAGTTTCTTGCACGCTAACGGCAGCCGTAAAACAATTCTTACGAGCTATACGTGCAAATGGAGAATAGATACAGTGGCGTATCCACCCCCTCACGATCCGACCTGCACCCACCTCAGGCATTTTTCGGAAGAATTTTGTACAGAAAATTATGATAAAAGTATGCCTAGATTAGGTAAAAGTGAGCTCAGAATAGCTTGGGGAAAATAAGTTTCTTCATTTTTGTCAAGATTCGGATTTTGTGGCTTACCATTACCATCAGCCGCCGCTATCCCCATAGGATTCGAAAATTTACCTCCTCCTTATCTGAAATGCTAGCTCATGATTGCCCACGAGGTCATAAAAAATAAGATGGGTTAAAATCTTTAAGGAACGATTTTGTAAATTAGCCTTTAGAGAAAGAGTACACGTCCGGGTACGCTACTGTACTGTGCGTAGATAGAGCTATGTTTTCAATGTTTATTCAAAAGCTTATGTCTTTATTACATTTTAAGGTGAGTGGTGACGTTTTAATTAAAACATAGACAGACATCCCAATATGATTACTGTTTTAAAAATTAGTTTTAGTTTGTTTATATTTTTGTTTATATTTTTCAATCATAAAAGCCCTTGATACCAGCCCTCAAAATGTGAGCGCGAGTGGTTTTGCGGGCCGAACAAAAGTCAGTAGTTTGACTTTTTTACGGGCTTCCAAATGACTGGCCAAGAACAAAGGTTCGGTGGATAAGTCACCAGTCAGCAGGCTGCTCTCTTGCCAACTGACTAATGCCTCTTAGTTTCGGAAATGTGATAGCACACCCACGGCCGGCTGTTAATTGGGATAAAATTAAAATCAATAGCTAAGTATAGAACTTTCATAAAAACACGCCCATGTCAGTGGACAACAAAGTACGTTCTTCTCCGCTCTAACCAGCCCTATGTACCGTCGCATTCAAATTTTCCAGGCCAAGCACAAGGGACTGTGTGTGCAATTGACCTTTGCCCTCATCGTCATAGGTCACGCCTGCATCGGAGGGCTGGTCTTCACCTATTTTGAGTTCGAACCGGAGCGTCAAGTACAAAGAAATCTGCTCAAAACGATCGAAAACTGTCTCTCCAGACACCTCCAATCGTCGGCGCGTCAGAAAAGAGCTTCTTCTCTCAACAATTATCACTTCATCATGCTGCGCTGTGTGGCGCCTCATGTCAGACCGTTGGACTGGACCTTCAGTCATTCTGTACTCTTCTCCATTACCGTTATGGCCACACACGGTTTGTGCCGCTTTATGCAAATTTTGGCAGTTATGCCGTTCCGTACAGAGCCCCCTTTTTTCTGTCAAGTAATAATTTTTCGAGCAAATGCTGCACAACTTTTTTAGAATTTCAGACACCAAAATTACTATAATCGGCTGAAAAGCAACACTATTTAGTAGCTGTATTTGGGCCTGTGTTCCGTAGTATGTAAATTTTCGAACTTTATTAGATTTTTCGGCTATGATGGCTCAGATTATGCAAATTTTTGAATTGATCCGCTTGTGAGCTGTGTTTATCTGTATGTAAATTCAGTCACTATAAGGGCAGCTAATTAAATTCAGCCTCTAGTACGCGCTCTAGAAAATAGATTGGAGCACGTTAAAAGAGGCCGTGCTAGCGTTGGGCATTGGCGCTTATAATGGCGGGTAATTTCGGCCAAATCACCTCCATAAATCGAGCTTGCAACGCTGTCCCTAGAGAACGTCTGCTAAACGATCTTCAAACTTCGATGGCGCTCTGCCAAATTCTACATAAAAGGTCAATACAGCTAAATATTGTCATCTGGTCCATTTATTATCTACACTTCCCTAGAGAAGAGCTAAACTTGACCCCAGATCGTAGTAGCTCAAAATGGTCGTAAATCACGTTTTCAGGCTATGGCGAGTACATGCCTAAGACCAGTTTCGGCCGGGCATTTTGTATCGTCTTTGCGCTGTTTGGAATTCCACTCTGCATGCTGTTGTATGCAAATATCGGAGCACATATGAAAGAGGCAGTGTGCAGATTGATTGAGAAGTACAAAAGAAGAAGGGCCGGACTGTCACAGTTGGTCGGTGATGAGGAGGACGACGAGGAGGAAAACACAGTTCAAATGAGTGGCACAATGATTCTTTGCTGGTTCTTGGGCTATGTGGTGTTTGGCGCCATTTTACTGACTGTGACCAACCCCAAACTCGGTTTCATTGGATCTATGTACACTGTTTTCACTGCCCTCACTGGTGGAGATGTCAAACCGCTCACCGATGGAAGGTATGGCTTACATACAGTATGGATGTAAAAGTGCCCACCCCTATTCGAGCTTAATTTCAAAGTCACACTTTTATTATTAGCAAACACGATTATTTCTACAGGCCATTCAGATTCCACTCGGTTTCTGTTTTATGCAAAAATTTTTCGATTTTCTTAGATCCGTTTGTTTCAAGCTACTGTACTTGACATAGTCTTGGGGTTTTTCAACACGAAAACATGAGATACTGCAGTAAACAATTTGCAGTGCAATTTAAGGCGTGTAAAGCCCTGGTGGCTGTCCACTGGGCTTTCGCCTCTATATGCCGTCGTTTTACACTGTAACCGCGTTTTATGTCATTTGCTAACTCTTATTTTTATTTTGTGTTGGGCGATAAAAGTTCGTTCGTTCGTTCATTCGTTCGTTCGTTTGTTCGTTCATTCATTTGTTTGTTTGTTTGTTCGTTCGTTCGTTCGTTCGTTCATTTGTTCGTTCGTTCGTTCGTTCGTTCGTTTGTTCGTTCGTTCGTTCGTTCGTTCGTTCGTTCGTTCGTTCGTTCGTTCGTTCGTTCGTTCGTTCGTTCGTTCGTTCGTTCGTTCGTTCGTTCGTTCGTTCGTTCGTTCGTTCGTTCGTTCGTTCGTTCGTTCGTTCGTTCGTTCGTTCGTTCGTTCGTTCGTTCGTTCGGCAGACTTTCTGAGAAAACATTCGGCAATTGTGTAACACTACCCCCATTAGCGGAAACCTGCCATATTAACCTAAGACTAAGATTGAATCTAAAAGTAAGTCTAACTTCATTCTAAGGTTCATTCACCCCGAACCTATGTCACGTAGAAGCCTAAAACATGATCACAGTGCTGAATAGAAGCCCTCGGTTACAAATATGTGGGGGATAGTGCCATTGTATCTAAATCGAATAATCATAAGTAAAATGCAATTCGCAATTCGGTAGCGAAACCTAGCTTAGCCTATACAGCCTTTAGCCATTTTCCTATACTTTATAGCACAAGGCGAAATCTCGTAAATTGAACAATGAACACGTTTTCTGGGTCACGCAAAGCCTTCTCCACAGAAATTTCCACATAAATGGAAGCATTAGTACACCTGATATGACCTTTTATTTTTCTGAAAGCAAAATTCGCTGTTTACAAGCATCTTTTATCTAGATAAACGCCTAGCTCTTCTATGCACCATAGTGTAGTGGTTTACTGCGTTGGTCTGTAAATCCAAACGTTCCAAGTTCGATTCCCGTCTGTGTTCTCTACATTTCAGGCTTAGGCTTAGTCTAAACCTACAGTTGACTTAAAACCAAGCTAAATGAGACAGTGAGAGAATGTCTAAAAACTGTTTCAGAATGGTCTTCTTGCCGTTCAAGATGATCTACGCATCTGTTGGTCTGGCCATAGCGTTGATAGCAATGGACATGGGTTCGGAGTACCTCAAGCGGCTGCACAATGTAGGTCGGAGGTTGCGCAACGCTGCCAACGTGATGGTGTGGTTCGGAGCGAATAAGTAATCAGAGTTTAGCGGGCCGTGCCGGCAAGAAGTGTGGCAGCCAATTTCAGAGTATCAGTGCGCAATTTGGTGCGTGCGGTGGGCCGGAAATGCGGTATCGACCCGCATGTCATTGAGGCGATGGACATGAATCACCTGGCGCAAGTGGCCATTCTAGAACAGACCGGAAAGTTCGCTGCTCAAATTCCTAAAGCCTATGGTGAGAACAGCAGAGAAAATTCTATAAAACCTGAACTTTCTTAGAGAACAAAATAGAACCCCCTCGGACCCCTTGTTACATATGTATGGACAGAACAAAAAACAAGAACAAAGAACACAGGACGCACAACATAGAACGCGTACCATTCAACCATGACCAGTCCACCCCGTTGTATGCAAATTTCAGTGCCTGACATGGTGGCCTACATGAACTACATGGATGATGATGAGGAACACTGGATAGTGGAGCAGGCAGTTGACCGACTTCTCAACGCCAGACACGAAGTGAGCGCAGCGCGCCAAGTGCTGGGTGAGGAGCTGCATGCAAATTTTCTCCAAATACACCAAAACCCCTTCCAGACCAACTACTCAGGGAGCGTCGGAAGCGTTTCAGCATCGACAGTCGTCGGTCATCCAGTTGTCGACGCTCCTCCTACTACCTTCCGGCGCCAGGCACGCCTCCGTGGGCGAAGCTGTTCTACCAGAGAAAGGCCAACGGTCCCCTGCTGCCCTCCGGCGGGACAGTCATACCTCGACCCCCGCGGGCGCGCCCTGAGAGCATGGAACTGAGCACCCTTCCCAGCAGATCTCTGTCAGATATTTCGGAGAAAGAAGAGGAGAAGGCAAATACTGCCGAGACGAAAACTGTTAGCGATGTTGAGGGCAAGCCAGTGGTCTACTTCAGAGTGCAGACTGAGGATCCACCAGACGAAAACACAGCCACCACTACATTCAGAAGCGAATCGGCTGCAGAGACTGATGTTATGGATTCAATGCCGTTTTGTGATGATTCCGATGAGGATGTGACTGGAGCGTTGCTTTGATTGTTTTGTGTGCCTGGTTTGTCTACATGTACCAGGGCTTCGAGGACTGGGCTTGGCTGGGGTTTTAAGAGTTGAGCTTTTTAAGTTGGTTATGCTTTCTTGGCATTTTTGTAAGCTTAGCTGACTAATTAATTGGATTTGTTTGCTTTCAAGCAATCTGTTCTTAACAGAACAGAACAGAACAGAACTGAATTCTGAACTCTGAACTCTGAACTGAACTGAACTGAACAGAGCAGAACTGAACTGAACTGAACAGAGCAGAACTGAACTGAACTTAACAGAGCAGAACTGAACTGAACTGAACTGAACTGAACTGAACTGAACTGAACTGAACTGAACTGAACTGAACTGAACTGAACTGAACTGAACTGAACTGAACTGAACTGAACTGAACTGAACTGAGCTGAGCTGAACTGAAACTGAACTGATCTGAACTGAACTGAACTGAACTGAACTGAACTGAACTGAACTGAACTGAACTGAACTGAACTGAACTGAACTGAACTGAACTGAACTGAACTGAACTGAACTGATCTGAACTGAACTGAACTGAACTGAACTGAACTGAACTGAACTGAACTGAACTGAACTGAACTGAACTGAACTGAACTGAACTGAACTGAACTGAACTGAACTGAACTGAACTGAACTGAACTGAACAGAGCAGAACTGAACTGAACTTAACAGAGCAGAACTGAACTGAACTGAACTGAACAGAACTGAACTGAACTGAACTGAACTGAACTGAACTGAACTGAACTGATCTGAACTGAACTGAACTGAACTGAACTGAACTGAACTGAAACTGAAACTGAAACTGAAACTGAAACTGAAACTGAAACTGAAACTGAAACTGAAACTGAAACTGAAACTGAAACTGAAACTGAAACTGAAACTGAAACTGAAACTGAACTGAACTGAACTGAACTGATCTGAACTGAACTGAACTGAACTGAACTGAACTGAACTGAACTGAACGAAAACAGTGCAGAATAGAGCAAAACAGGACTGTGAGTTAACGGTTTCATTTTATAGTAGGCATTGCAAAGCCCTGGTACATGTACGATTTACAGCTTAGACTGGAGATGTGCTTCGTTTACGAGCTTCCAATGTGTGGCGCGTTCGCTAGCCAGTTCCGATCTGTGATGGCTTTGATTTGTTCGCTTGATATCGTTGACCATCGACCACCTTTGAAAGTGTCTGCTAATTTTGAATAAGATATTTTGGAGGTCCAGTTCTTTTCTAATCAGCAGTCTACTGTACAATCGTGAAAGAACGCTGTACGACAAATAACGAACAGCTTTCAAAAAATCTTTTGAGTTTTATTTCCTTGAATTTGGTTCTTAAGAATAATACAGTTGAAACAACTTATAGACGGGCTCCATACCGTAACGAACATACAACCTACATACTTATGATTGACAGGAGTTGGCAGTTTTATTATTGCCCGTTCACACGACTAAGCAAGGAGGTTTAGAGATGACAGTGCTGATATTTTAGGAAATAATTGGCACTAAAATTAGGGAACTTAGGACCTCTTAGGACAGAAGTTTGAGGGGCTCCGCTCCGATCCGATATATTGGGGGGGTCTGTACGGCCCTATGATCAGACCAACATGTCCATTTCATTTCCCCAAAATTTTGAGGGTTTGAGTTTGAGGGGCTATTCGAAGTTGAAAATTCGAAGATCTTTCCTTCACTTATTGCTTTTCACACGCAAAAACATACATGAAAAACCCTGCAAAGTAGGTTGCCGACCTTGTATGTAGGTAGTATCAGGTTTCTTTTGATAGGTAGTAGACTTTTATTTTCAAGTACATCCTGTCTTAAAAATGGACACATTTCTTTTGCTGTAATTTCCGCAATCCTTGTCCAAATAGGCTAAAATTTAGAGCATATGTGCTAATTTGTGTTTAAATTTTATTCGGGATATTAAAAATGGACAGATTTTCTCGAAACTAGGTCAATCTAAATGCATGACATATTTACAGCTAAAATGTTTAGAATTTGGCACCTATGCATGTTCCAAATTTCAGTTTGTTTGGACAACGTTTGCAGAAATGGTAGCAAAAAGACGTGTTCATTTTGAGACACCTTGTAGGTTCACATTCACGTTCACAATTCTCAGGTAAAACTCCGGTTTCAGGTTCAAGTTCAGATTGCATAACTCAGGGTATAGAGGGCTAGAGTTCGTTTATCTCCTTAGGACAGACCGTCTAAAGTCGGATTTTCTAACCGTGGCTAACCTGCAGCAAATTTGCGACGGATAGAAACACGACTTTCGGTGGGCGTCAAATTTGTCAGACGGTAAGCTTTCGGAGCCTCTGACGGGGCGGAGCCTCGATCGATTGACTAAATCGGTTCCTTACTTCGAGATTTCCGACTTTAGATGGGACATGTTTGTTGCTTCTCCTAACCGCTTCCTAACCGTGCATTTGGCAAACCGTGCTTTCTCCTAACTGCTTCCTAACCGTGCAGTTTGGCAAGCGTTCAAGTGGGCGTGGTGACGGTAAGGATTTAGTACCAGCCCACAAATGGGCGGGGGGCGGACGGTAAGTATTTTCGAAATTGCAAAGTCGGAAACTACAGGGTGTCTCAAAAAATGATCACATTTCTTTTTACTGCCATTTCCGTAAATTTTGACCAAATAGGCTGAAACTTGGACCATAGGTGCCAAAAGTCGGCCATTTTTATGTGTTGAAGTTTGGTGCTCTAGGCATTTCTCAATCCCGAGAAATTTCAAAAAAAGTGAAATTTGGTAATTTCAACAGTGAAAGGCGGTCACCGAAAAATGGAAACATTTCCTTTTCCTATATCTTTTCTAATTTTTGACGTGATTGGATGAAATTTGGAGTGTTAACGCAGAAGTTCAGGGTAATTCGTGTGTAAAAAGTTGACGCATGAACTCCAACGCTATCCTTAGAGTTTAGGCGACAATGTAATGTAACCTTTTTTCGGTGACCGGCTTTTGGTATTGAAATTACCAAATTTCACTTTTTTTGAAATTTCTCGAGAATTGGTCAAGCCTAGTGCACCAAATTTTAACACATAAAATTGCCCGAGTTTGGGCACCTATGATCCACATTTCAGCCTATTTGGTCAAAATTTGCGGAAATGGCAGTAAAAAGAAATGTGATCATTTTTTTGAGACACCCTGTACTTACCGTCAGGAAACTACTCCAATTGGAGTAGGGTCAACGCCAACCGGTTATACCATTCCATGGTGTATTCTACTGTTGTTTGGGTATGGGATTTTCAGGAATCGGTTCGGTATGGATAGGTATTGAAAAAATACCGGTATACCAGTATTTGTTCGGTATTTCCTGAAAATGTTTTGCAAGGTAAAAACTCTGAATTTTCAAGGTCATCAAAGCAAAGGAAATTCATCAAAATTAATTGGATTCAGTTTTTAGGCATTTTCTTAAATTATTTTAGTTTCGCAACAAAAACTGCAGAGACCAAAAAAGTTTACAACACACAGTGTTCCCAGGCTGTATCCAATCCAGGTACTAACTGTGCCCAACATTGCTTGACTTGCCAGATCAGACGGGATGGCGTATTTTCAATGTGGTGTCGTTGTAAGCAGAATTACAGCATGTAAAACTGTCTATTCAATTTGCAATCCAAGGTAATAAATAAAAACTGCAGAGACCAAAAAAGTTTACAACACACAGGGTTCCCAGGCTGTCTCCAATCCAGGTACTAACTGTGCCGACATTGCTTGACTTGCCAGATCAGACGGGATGGCGTATTTTCAATGTGGTGTGGTTGTAAGCAGAATTACAGCATGCAAAACTGTCTATTCAATTTGCAATCCAAGGTAATAAATAAAAACTGCAGAGACCAAAAAGCTTACAACACACAGGGTTCCCAGGTTGTCTCCAATCCAGGTACTAACTGTGCCGACATTGCTTGACTTGCCAGATCAGACGGGATGGCGTATTTTCAATGTGGTGTGGTTGTAAGCAGAACTACAGCATGCAAAACTGTCTATTCAATTTGCAATCCAAGGTAATAAATAAAAACTGCAGAGACCAAAAAGCTTACAACACACAGGGTTCCCAGGTTGTCTCCAATCCAGGTACTAACTGTGCCGACATTGCTTGACTTGCCAGATCAGACGGGATGGCGTATTTTCAATGTGGTGTGGTTGTAAGCAGAATTACAGCATGCAAAACTGTCTATTCAATTTGCAATCCAAGATAATAAATAAAAACTGCAGAGACCAAAAAGCTTACAACACACAGGGTTCCCAGGCTGTCTCCAATCCAGGTACTAACTGTGCCCGACATTGCTTGACTTGCCAGATCAGACGGGATAAACCTGCTGCACAGCAGAAGAAAAACCGATTACAAGGCTAACTTCATTAATTCTTCAATTTTACACATGAATTAAACTAAATTTATTAAAAATCGATCCCATTGAGTTTCCCTTGAGCCGTTCGATCGACCCAGCCCTCCTGTCATCTAGTGGCATGCTACGGTATGCTGGTCATTCTACATTGTAACAGTTTATTCTTTGTTTGTTTGTTAAAATCAATAAACATTCATTCATTCATTCATTCATTCATTCATTCATTCATTCATTCATTCATTCATTCAAAAAGGGTCAAATATTTTTTTGCAAAACGTGAGCTATTTTCTCTAATTATGATGAAAATGAGACGACTACTTTTGATTCTAGGGTCTTTAGCGACTAAAATGATAAAGTTGTTTATGTCATAAAAGCATCGTTCGAGTCGCGAAACAGTCTAGAATCTAATTCTGCAGTCATCTCGTTTCATCGCAATAATTAGAGAAAAGCTCCTTTTCTCTGTAGCGCAAATTAGTGTTCAGATTACAGGTAGCGAAGATTAGGATTTACCCCTGACCCCCTTGTCTGCAACTTTGGTCCTGCCGCAAGTCCACCGCCTCCATAAAAAGTTAACAACAAACACCATAACATTATTCCACAAGTAGTACATACAGTACAATGTCAATCAAACGCATACAAACCCCGGGAGAGTGATGAAAGAATGTGTGATTCGTCAGAGTTAGTGTTCTACGGTATTTGTATTGTTTCGTTGCTCGTGTGTACTTCTGTTGTGTAATCGCGTTTACTCGTTCATAAACTCCTTCACCTATTAATCAAAAATGGGTGTACATAAAACAGATATCACAATTGAATTCCGAAAATTGCCTAAAATGTCATACGTAAATCGTGAATCGCCGGTAGGCAGGCGCGCATCTTGTACGGGAACAGGATAGACAGACAGTGCAGTGCAGCGCAACCATATATAGATCAAGTAGTACAGCAATATCTGGAGAAAAGAACTGTTCAATAAAAATGAACAGTAGCCAAAAAATAATATTTTTGTCGATGCTGGGCATTCCGTAGCCCGTAAAATTCGAACACTGCGAAGCGTATGATGTAGCAGAGCTGAAACTTTTCGTAGACGGGTTTTCAAGAACAACAGTTAACAAAGGACCGATCCGATGTGTGGGGGCCTTACTGTCTGCGATCAGACTCGAGGTCCATTTCGCGACCCTCATCATTCGTCATCTCAGGCGTTGCCCTTCTTTCACTGCCAGCCACTCCTAGCCATGCTGCTGGGTGCCGGTCACCAGGAGGGCGGCCGGCGTGTTGATGCCATAATTCTGACAGCTCCCGACGGCCGCCGGTGCCCCATATGCCAGAGGGCTACCAGCATAGTTGGTTTCTCAGACAGCTTCTGACATCGTAGATCTTCTTCTCCAACGCGGCATGCTTTGTGGAGCGGCTTCGGTACAACGGCAGATCCAGTTGGTTCCCATTTTACCTACTCGCTGTCACCAGCTTTCGGTGACCTGGGTGGAGCTTCATGCCGACGACCAACTCTTTGCGGCAAGTTTTCTAAACAGGGTTTCAGAGCCCACATTTGGGTTTCAAAATTTCTAAATGGGGTTCCAGAAATGCATTTTAGCTGTATTATGTCGAATAAAATAGAGCTTTTTTGCACGTTTTAAAGCAAAAACGATTTTTTGCACGTTTTTAATAAAAGTAGGGTTTGCTGCACGTTTTAAAACAATAAGTAGGGTTTTAAAGGGAATTTTTGCACTTCTGACAGGATTTTTACCCGATTTTTAGTCCTCAAAACCCTGTTTTATGCCCAAAAAAGGTCGCTGAAACCCACTTTTGGACACCAAAAAAGGTCGCTGAAACCCCACTTTGGAAATAGTCCTGAAACCCTATTTGGGGTTTGGAACCCCCACCCCCAGTCGAAAACCCAGCAACATGTATGCATCGAAAATGCGCCATCCGTTCCGATCTGGCAACTCAAGCAATGTTGGCACAGTTAGTACCTGGATTAGGACAGCCTGGGAACCCTGTGTTGTGTGTTGTAGGCTTTTTGGTCTCAGTTTTTATTGATGACCTGGCATTTCGAATTCAATAGACAGTTTTGCATGCTGTAATTCTGCTTACAACCACACCACATTGAAAATACGCCATCCCGTCTGATCTGACAAGTCAAGCAATGTTGGGCACAGTTAGTACCTGGATTGGAGACAGCCTGGGAACCCTGTGTGTTGTAAGCTTTTTGGTCTCGGCAGTTTTTATTGATGACCTTGCATTTCAAATTGAATAGACAGTTTTGAATGCTGTTACTCTGCTTACAACCACACCACATTGAAAATACGCCATCCCGTCTGATCTGGCAAGTCAAGCAATGTTGGGCACAGTTAGTACCTGGATTGGAGACAGCCTGGGAACCCTGTGTGTTGTAAGCTTTTTGGTCTCGGCAGTTTTTATTGATGACCTTGCATTTCAAATTGAATAGACAGTTTTGAATGCTGTAATTCTGCTTACAACCACACCACATTGAAAATACGCCATCCCGTCTGATCTGGCAAGTCAAGCAATGTCGGGCACAGTTAGTACCTGGATTGGAGACAGCCTGGGAACCCTGTGTGTTGTAAGATTTTTTGCTCTCTGCAGTTTTTATTGATGACCTTGCATTTCAAATTGAATAGACAGTTTTGAATGCTGTAACTCTGCTTACAACCAGACCACATTGAAAATACGCCATCCCGTCTGATCTGGCAAGTCAAGCAATGTCGGGCACAGTTAGTACCTGGATTGGAGACAGCCTGGGAACCCTGTGTGTTGTAAGCTTTTTGGTCTCGGCAGTTTTTATTGATGACCTTGCATTTCAAATTGAATAGACAGTTTTGAATGCTGAAACTCTGCTTACAACCACACCACATTGAAAATACGCCATCCCATCTGATCTGGCAAGTCAAGCAATGTCGGGCACAGTTAGTACCTTGATAGGAGACAGCCTGGGAACCCTGTGTGTTGTAAGCTTTTTGGTCTCTGCAGTTTTTATTTATGACCTTGCATTTCAAATTGAATAGACAGTTTTGAATGCTGTAACTCTGCTTAAGGCCGGTTTATACTCCACTCGCGCGAGCAATATAACGTGCTCGCGGCGAGCAATCGATTCGCGCGAGCGAATTCTAATTTACACTTGTTCGCGGGCGAGCAGAAATCGCTCGCAACCTATTTATACTTTCGGCCGCGATATCGCGCCGCGAACAATTTGATTTACAGTCTGCTCGCGCGACTGCTGCTCGCCGCGAATGCTAATGAGGTCCGCGAACGAGTTGAAAAAATTGAACTTTTTCGCCGCGAACAACGCATTTTTTTTGCTTGTTTGTTTAAAATAATTATACATTTTGTTTTAGATTTGTTTGAAACACGGCTGACAATGTCTGTGGATAATGTTGATGCTTCTATTTTGTTGTTGGCTCTGCGAGTTGTCCGAAAAAGAAGAGACCGGCGGTGGTACGTCAGACCACTCAATCAAACGAGATCCCGGTCAGGCGAATTCTTTCACCTGATTCGTCCGATGCAGACTATGGACGAGGACGTTTACCGGAATCATTTCCGGATGCGCCGAGAGGATTTTGACCAGTTGCTGTCTTTGGTGTCTGACCGCATAACTCACTTGCCCACTCACGCTATGCCGGTCACTGCACAGATGCGACTCTGTATTACTCTCAGGTAATTCAGTGGCGTACCCAGGGGTGTAGGGCGTGGACACCCCCCTTTGCCTTTGCGGTGGAGGTAGGGAGGAAAAATTAGACAAAATAAAAGAAATTAATTAATTAACTATGTACTAAAACTGTCTATGTATTTTAAGCTCAGAATGCTTTTTGAACACGTTTTTGAAGGCCAATTTTTTGAAATTTTCTCGCTCTTGTTGGGCAGCGCAGCGGGCAGCGGCCCCACCAGGCAACTTAAAAATTGTACACCTCCCTTTGCATATTCCTGGGTACGCCACTGGGTAACTTGATATTCCGTTCGATATACATTGTATGTAATCAGGGCCATCCATAGGCTTGGGACAGACCACAAATTGGTACCCCTCTCACACCAAAACGAGTGTTTCTCAATTCGGTTTTGGCGGCCACCAACCCCCTCCCCTTTAATATACAGGTGTGCTGTTTTGGCAATCTATTATTTTTTATTTTAGATTCCTTGCTAGTGGAGACATGCAGAAGTCGATCGCCCGCAGCTACCATCTCTCTCCTTCGTCTGTTTCCCAAATTGTTACTGAAACCTGTGCTGCGCTGGCCGATGTCTTATGGAGCCGTTACCTCAAACCCCCTTCCGAAGCTGATTGGGCCCAAATGGCTAGCCGATTCCAGGAGCGTTGGGAATTTCCAAACTGCGTCGGTGCAATTGATGGAAAGCATTGTCTGATACAGGTAATGCCTCTCCTTTCTCATTTTATATCCTATAGACAGTGCCTTGAAATGGGCTATTCGGAGGTCATTAACAGCCACGTAATTTAGGCATACTTGTATGTGCAGATTCTTCCAAATTTCTGTGGGATAGGTCAGAAGCTGACGGGACGGGTCCTACCCTTTAACCCTCCTTTTCACCCACCTGTCAAGCGTATAGATTTGTAGTGGCGGCCGTTTACTATCAACCAGGAAAATGACCATATATGTAACAGCTCTGGGCCGACCTGGGGGAAGGGGGTTTTCATCAGGTGGGGGTATTCAGTAAGGACACTGAAAAACGCTGTTTTAAGCTGCCGAATAGCGTTTTAGAGCTAAAAAAAGCAAAATATGACAAAAGGGGGTCGGGGGTCCCTTAACCTGTCTCGGAGGAGAGGGCGGTTGGCCTTTCCAGCAGGGCGGTAACCCCAACCCCCTATTACATGTATGAAAATGACTGACCCGGCCGAGGATTAAGGTTAGTGGATTATGAGGAGAGGACGGGGATTGGGCTGGCTATCAATCGGGGTCAAATAGTCGGCGAATAGCACTTCAACCGGTAAAACCCTGGTTCATTTATTTAGGGTTTAAGTCCTTGCTAAAACAATACAAAAATGTTTCCTTTGAACAATGGCAGACCATAGCAATTATTAGTTGCTAAAACTGTGTTACCAAATATTATTACCCTGAAAATGCCTTTAAAATGCATATTCTGTGCTTAAACAGTTAACGGTTTGTTTAGGCACCACCCAACAGCGGCAGTCTCTATTTCAACTACAAGAAAACATTCAGCATTCTTCTCCTGGCCGTGGCCGATGCGGACTATAAATTCAGTGTTGCCATTGTTGGTGACTATGGCAGTACTGGCGACGCTGCAGCCTTCGGTCGTTCCGATTTCAACAAACGGATGCAAACCAATCAGCTTGGCCTCCCTGCCCCCAAACGCCTGCCCTCCTCTGACATCACGTGTCCGTTTGTTTTCGTCGGGGATGAAGCGTTTCCTCTGCGACCGAATTTGATGCGCCCGTTCCCGGGTCGTGACCTCGACCACAACAAACGAGTCTACAACTACAGACTGTCCCGTGCCCGGCGTGTGGTGGAGAACGCGTTCGGAATTCTGACCAGAGTCTGGCGAGTGCTCGGCCGACCTATCTGTGCTAAGCCCGAGACCATCGACAACATAATTCGCGCTACGGTCGGGCTGCACAACTTCTTGCGCTGCCAATGTCCTCAATTGCAACAGCACATCGCAGACCAACACTCTATGGCGCCTCAAATGCAGTCTTTAGAGCGACTCGGCGCCAATAACGCCTCAGATGCTGCCACTGCTGTCCGCAACAAGTTCATGCAGTACTTTGTCAGCGAAAACGGAAGTCTGGACTATCAGGACAGAATGGTAAACCGTGGAAGGGTGTTCAGTAATTTGACCAACACGTTGCATTAGTGTTTTGTACTTGATTACGCTGTATGTTGTGTAGGTAAAGGCTACTGTTGGCAAGTCCGACTTGAACCTGGACTTATTAATAGGTTTTTAACCTGAAATCTGTGGACTTGAACCTGAACCTGAACCTATTTTATTTCGGCCGGACTTGAACCTGTTTCGTTTTACTGGACTCACTCAATAGGTTCAAAATTTGAGTGAAAATTTAGGCAAAATTTGTCAAATTTTCGGTTGGATTGCACAACATTTTCATGATTTCTTGTTTTTACACCGATTTTTCAAACTGAATATGCGAGAAAACGAACCTATTGCCCCATAAAATATGGTTTTCGTCTTTCATTACTAGTAGACAGGCTTAAATAGCTCAGAAAAGTTGCGAGCAGTGCAAAATTTCAACAATTCTTGAAATTATCAGTGGACTTGAACCTGAACCTATTGTCCAGGTTTTTTAGATGGTGGACTTGAACCTGGACTTGAACCTGAAATTTCGATGTTGGACTTGACTTGAACCTGAACTTATTTTTTTAACCCCGGACTTTCCAACACTAGTAAAGGCCACCGTGCTTTCTGCTTACTTAAACAAACACACAACGCAATTACAGCATTTCAGCCAGCTTGGCATCAGAGATCAGTTTCTGAATCTGCATCTTGATTTCTTCCGCCTTTGCAGGCGGCAAACTGTCCAGTGCTGAACCGATGTAGTCTGCGAACTTTTCGTTCTCACTCTTCTTCTTTATGCCTGCCAGTGTCTCTACCAGCTGCGTCTCGAGATCATTGCGCGCAGCAGGTCTAGCTTTCTTGGGAACTGGCGCGGACGATGGTCGAGGAGTTGAGGCCGGAGATCCGTAGCTACTGGGAGAGTCCAGCGCAGCCACCAAACCATCTTCTTCATCTTCCACAATATATGACGCTGCCGAACTTTCCAACCCCAGACTGCTGTACGACCTATAAGTGATGTACTGTACATTTTCCTGCCATAGGGTGTGAATTAGGAGACAATTCATACATGAACTGGGGGCCTGGAGGGTGAACCCCTCGCCATCCAATACACCACCCTCGGCCACCCATACCCCTCCTCTACACCCAAATGGAAAATTTTTTGGCGATTTTCGTCAGTTTTTGGGAAATCAGCTTACACCCACCAAGACGATTTCAGCTCCCCTTCCAGATTTTTCCAGCCTATGTATGGTACAGTTGGTACAGATACACCTGAACATAAAACCTGGGTTTTTACCTGAAAATTGCTTAGTAGCGTCTTGGTAAAATTGAAAACCAAATTTCTGGTTGGCAGAAACGTGGATTTTCTTCAAAGTTTCAAAATGAGGCGTACTGCATGTATTTGTAGCTCTGTATAGTCAGCTATTTTTATTTCGCCCGGGGCTCGACGCAGTTTACCAGATTTGTGGACAGCCTACCAAGACCACGGACCAAGGGCCCATACAAAAAATTGGGAATTGACAGCCAAAAAGCCGACCCGGCCCATGCAGGTCTCCAGAATAAATGCATGCTTACTGTCTTTTCTGACTGACTCCAGCCAACATGCTGTGCATCTGTTTGTAGAATCTCCAGGTTGGTTCGGTGGCGACGTCAGGGGCAGCAGAACCACTTTGTGCTCGCTTTTTAGAGCTGGTGTACGTATCCCTCAAATTTTTCCACTGCGATTTGGAAAATTCAACTGAAAACATATTTTCTATACACAACTCTTCAAAAAATTCCTGACGGAGTACGGTCGGCCTGTGGGGTATACAATGTATATGGGTTGGTCGGCACCATACATGTAACAGGGGGGTCTGGGGGGTCTGCCTCCCACCCGACTTAGGCCAGACCGCCCGGATGGGGACCATCCTCGCCGAGACGATTTTTCCGACCCCCTCCGATTTTTCTGGCAATTAATTTTTTGAGCAAATTTTCTGACACAAAAATTGCCAAAATCGCCTGTAAAACAGCACTTTTTAGCTTTATTTCAGCCCAAATCAGCGATTTTTGACGATTTTTAGCCCAAAATTGCGATTTTTTCGATTTTTGAGCTTTTTTAGTGCCCAACCCCCTCCCAAAATTTTGGCTCAGACCCCCACCGGCCGGCCCCAGACCCCCCAACCCCCTCCACCTTCGGCGGATGACCTGCTACATGTATGGTCGGCACCTTTAAAACCGATTTTTAGCCTTATTTGAAAAGTCGGCACCCGTAACAGACTTCCAGACCCCTGCCTCTAGATTTTTCCGGTCAATATACAATGTATGCTGATGGGGTGTAACTCTGCTGAGCCACAGTGGAGGCCAACAGCTCCGCACCTCCCTTGACTTATGTTTGGTAGTAAGTAAAGTACCGAAACAAAAGATAAAGGCGAAAAAATTACAGAACCACAACATGTACATACCTGTGCAGGAAAGTCCTTTAGCAATTTCTTTCCAACTGTTAGCAACAACAACGGAATTCGAATGGTCTGGGTGTTGCAGGCTGTAAATCCACGGGTAATACTCCATCACCGAAATCAATCTCTCTTTGAACTCATCAGATGACGCTTTGGCCATTTTTGCTCTTCCGAATAATTAGATAAAGAATCTGAAGTAATAATGTGTTGAGTAGTAGACAAGCAACATGTTTTCGCGAAAAGAATAAGTCCTATCCGCACTACATTGGGCCTATAACGCCTGAGAACAGATAATTTTTCTTTTTACTAAAATGCTTTTTTTGCAACTCTGCTCGCCATCGCGACTGCATTCGCTCGCGTCGCCCATCGCGGCGACTAGCGAGCGATTGGGGGCGCGATGTTCGTGCTCGCCGGCGAGCAAAATCGCGGGCGAATGCCAGCATCGCGGACCAAATCGCGTCGCTGAGCTCTCGCGAGCGAATGAACTTCGGCCTTTACAACCACACCACATTGAAAATACGCCATCCCATCTGATCTGGCAAGTCAAGCAATGTCGGGCACAGTTAGTACCTGGATTGGAGACAGCATGGGAACCCTGTGTGTTGTAAGCTTTTTGGTCTCGGCAGTTTTAATTGATGACCTTGCATTTCAAATTGAATAGACAGTTTTGAATGCTGTAACTCTGCTTACAACCACACCACATTGAAAATACGCCATCTCGTCTGATCTGGCAAGTCAAGCAATGTCGGGCACAGTTAGTACCTGGATTGGAGACAGCCTGGGAACCCTGTGTGTTGTAAGTTTTTTGGTCTCTGCAGTTTTTATTTATGACCTTGGATTTCAAATTGAATAGACAGTTTTGCATGCTGTAGTTCTGCTTACAACCACACCACATTGAAAATACGCCATCCCGTCTGATCTGGCAAGTCAAGTAATGTCGGGCACAGTTAGTACCTGGATTGGTGACAGCCTGGGAACCCTGCGTGTTGTAAGCTTTTTGGTCTCTGCAGTTTTTATTTATGACCTTGGATTGCAAATTGAATAGACAGTTTTGCATGCTGTAATTTTGCTTACAACCACACCACCTTGAAAATACGCCATCCCGTCTGATCTGGCAAGTCAAGCAATGCCAGGCACAGTTAGTACCTTGATTGGAGACAGCCTGGTAACCCAGGGAATTTGCGAGAAAACGAGATGACTGCATAATTAGATTCTGGAGTGCTTTGCGACTCCAACGATGTTTTTATGATGTTTATAGTATAGATTTCATTTTAGTCGCTAATGACCCTAGAATCAAATGTAGTCGTCTCATTTTCATCATAATTAGAGAAAAAGCTATACAGTAGTGCACAAAAAAATGTCCTCTCCACTTTTTCGGGTTCACTAAAATCACTCTTTTTCACTCAATTCTCAACGAATTTGAACCAAATTTTCAGGATAGGTGCCCAATTAGTCCGGCTACTTGTGTCACAGTTTCGGCGCGAAAATTAAAATTTTGGCGGGAAATTTAAACAGAGGGGGAGAGGCAGGCAGGTCTCCATGGCCTGGCGAAATGCTCAAATTTTCGGTCCCGAAATTCAATTTTTGGCGGAAAATTTTTAAACGGTATGGCGGAAAATTCAAAAATTTTACTTTAAATTCAAAGCTTACTAGTTAAAGTTGATTTTTTGACAAAAATTGCCCAAAAAACCGGATTTCCAACACAAATTTTGTCAAAAAAAGGAAATTTTCGATGAAAATTTGCGAAAATTTCTGGTTCTTGCCTGGAGGAAGGGTGCGTAGTTGTCAAAATTGTTTCTGTGGCTTAAAACCCGATCTGGAGGCTTTCTAGCAGCCTCTAGAAACGGTTAGAAGATTTTTATTTTCTTCCCCTCCCTGTCCCCCGTGGGCACCCCATGCACATGTATGTTACACTCCATCCAGGAATTAATAAACGAAATTCAATATGTGCATTAGACCACCAAAAACAAATACTGGCCAGCTCTCAGGTAATCTACATACATCGCTTCATTTCCTTTAAATCATCGTTTACATGACTGACTGACAGAGTTACTATGACTATGGGCGTCCCAGTGAAGATAGGCATCTATCCATACCCAGGCTGGACAGAACCCTGCGCTCTTCTGAGTCTGAAACCGACCAAAAACTGTCCTATTCCAGGCTTCAATGCAGAGATAATGCATGACTTGTTTAGCAGTGCTAGATTGCCCTATCAACTAACTCCTATGCCAGCTCTATTTGACTCCTACGATTCAACTAACAAGACCCGAAATAAAGGAGCACTGTCCAGCCTTTTCGAAGGAAGCATAGACACAATCTGTGCTTTGATATTCCATTATTGGAACAACAAATCCAGAGATCTTGAGTTCAGCACACCACTAATTACTCACAAATATGTGTTTTTGGCCAGAAAGGCTGAGCCTTCTTTTGCCGGCAGTGCAAATCTTTTATTTCAGACCTTTTCACCTATTGTATGGTTGCTTATTTTTCTCTCTTTCTGTTTATGCTTGTCAGCTATTCTGTTTGTATATTCAAACTGTTCGAGAAAAGAAGTGTTAGACACCATCAAGAATTTCGTTTTCAACATACTGCAGCCTACTAATACCCAAATTAGATTCGGCAAAACCTTTAATTTTCTCCTGTTTCTTTTCTGCTTTGTTATTATGTTTGTGTCTGGCTTGTATGAGGACTTGTTGTTATCTCAACTAATTCGCGTTCCTACCAAAAAGCTTTTTGAAACTGCAGACGAACTACTGGAGAAGATAGGGTCGGGAAAGCTGACTCTCATTTTTTATGACTCTGATACTTACACATACAAGTATTTTATACAGTCAAACGCACCATTTTTCCAGAGATTGAGAAATGCTATGCAGAACTACTGTTTTAAAAGTACACCCAAAAATACCCATACTTGGGTACACTTGAGTATTTTTGCTGGTACTTACCCGTACCCATGCTCAAGTATTTTTCGGAATACTTACTCGTACTTACCCATCATTTTACAATGATACCCAAATATTTTGTTTTTCTCAGGTGATTATAAAATGGGAAATACAGTATAGATCAAAAAAAATGTCCCATCGCTTTTTCGTCCTTCACTCAAACGTTTCGTTCTCAGTCAATTCTTTACCGATTTGGCTCAAATTTTCAGCAAAAATTAACAACATGGTTGGCTAAATATTCTGCAATTCTGGTGCCAAAATTCCGACTCATACTGGTTTTATGACCCGAAAACTAGGAATGAGGGTGGTCCACGCAAATTTATTTTTTTTCGGTAATACAAGGAGTACAGTCCTGAAACTTGCAGGAATGATTATTGTTGCTATTGGGCATAACATACTAAGCGGGCAGCCCTGTAGCTCAAAGGACACTAAAATGGGGGAATTTCAAAAACATGACGAAATATGACTTTTCTTCGTAAAACCGGCAAAATGACGATTCTAAAGATTTTCAATTTTCAAAAAACGCTGCAGGGATGGTTACTATGGTGTGGAACAGAGTTTAAATATCAGGTTCATTTATTTGTCGAACTTCCTGCTACAATCTGTGTTGATTAACAACAGATTCAGTGCTTTGATTCTAGAAGGTGCAGATTTCTTAACTATGGGATTTTCACTCATGTTTTTGAAATTCCCCCATTTTAGTGCCCTTTGAGCTACAGGGCTGCCCCCTTAGTATGTTATGCCCAATAGCAACACCAATCATTCCTGCAAGTTTCAGGACTGTACTCCTTGTATTACCGAAAAAAAATAAATTTGCGTGGACCACCCTCATTCCTAGTTTTCGGGTCATAAAACCGGTATGAGTCGGAATTTTGGCACCAGACTTGCAGAATATTTAGCCAACCATGTTGTTAATTTTTGCTGAAAATTTGAGCCAAATCGGTAAAGAATTGACTGAGAACGAAACGTTTGAGTGAAGGCCGAAAAAGCGATGGGACATTTTTTTTGATCTGTACTGTATTTTCAATTTCGGCGCTTTGTGCGTCATAAAAGAAAAGCTCGAAAGCACATGCTGCGCACTTTAGTGGTACGGACTTAGCGCAATAAGGGGCAAAAGGTAAAAAACACCAGTGTACCGGAGAATGATTGAGCAGGAGTTGTCAAATTATGTCAAAGATTATATTCCTGAAGAAAAAGTGGAAGCTTTAGACTCCATAAAATGATGGAAGTAAAAAGCTTGCACTTACCCCCCGGCTCCATAAGGTTGCGACTGATGTGTTGTGTTATCTGTTCCGGCATCTTCTGCTTTCATTGACCGTGTGTTTTCTCAGTCTAGTATCTGTTTAGCCAAGCGCAGGCACCGCTTAGGGGCTCAGAACCTCGAGAACGAATTGATGTTGAAGGTGAACGGTCAGATTGTTGCAGAAGCTATTTGTTAGATTAAATTCTTCCTTCTATGTCGTTTGTAAGATCAATAAAACTCTTCTGTTTCATGCAAATATGTAAACTTTGCCCATTTTCATTTATTATTCGATTTTCTGCTATCATCTGCCTGGAAAATACCTAAAAATACTCATACTCGAGTACACTTGGGTATTTTTGGCAATACTTACTCGTACTCGTACCCAAAAATTGGGCATCTCAAAATACTTACCCGTACCCAAAATGGGTACGTTTTGTGATACTTTTAAAACAGTATGCAGAACAACCCAGCAGTTTTCTCTCCCAACATGAGCAAAACCATAGAATTGGTTTCAACAGGAAAATTTCTCTATGCAGCTGTAGAGTCAAATCTAGTTATTGACAACCCACTGATTTGCAACCTAGAGGGGTTGCCATTTCCTTCCGAACTGCTCTTGACTCAACATTCCGCAAGTATCGTATTTCGTAAAGCTTTCCCACTAGCCGAAAAGCTAAACCTTCATGGGCTGCTCTTGCAGAACCACTTTGAAAACATTTATGAGAAGTATTGGCGTCACTGGAAACAACAAAAAAAGGCCAGATGTTCTAAATCCGAGTCTCCCATTCACCCGTTGAGCGTCTGGGCCCTGTCTGGAGCATTTGGTCTTCTTCTCACCACAGCCGCTGCAGGAGTTCTAATACTACTGATTGAGCTATGTGCTATGGAAAAATGGAAAAGAAGATCCTGGGAGATTTTGACTTCAACCCGTCGGCTAGGAAAGCGTGTTATTTCTTTATGCAAAACTGAGCAGAGATCCAGAATGATATCCAACATGCGCTGAGAATGACTTGTGAAAAATGCTGCATTAAAAGTGTTGTCTGGTGTCACCTGTCCACTCACATTCAAAAGAATGGTTGGTTTTTTCCACCCCGCAGAGAAACACATTGAAGAGGTAAAAAGGGGTTAGGTGTAGCGGGGGGGGGGGGGAAACCAGGGAAGGTCAGAAGTGGACTGTACATTAATTAATTAACTTTCTTATTATTCTTTCTTATTCTTTCTTATTTCATTAATTAATTAACTATACGACTCCAGAACGTGCCCTATACTGATGGTTCTCTAGGGGCATTTTTATATTTGGAAAACAGGCCCTCTGGAGCATGCCTATTACTGATGCGTCCCCCTAGGGGCATTTTTATGTTTTTAAAACAGGCCCTATTTATGACCTTGCATTTCAAATTGAATAGACAGTTTTGCATGCTGTAATTCTGCTTACGACCACACCACATTGAAAATACGCCATCCCGTCTGATCTGGCAAGTCAAGCAACGTCGGGCACAGTTAGTACCTGGATTGGAGACAGTCTGGGAACCCTGTGTGTTGTAAGCTTTTTGGTCTCTGCAGTTCTTATTTATGACCTTGGATTTCAAATTGAATAGACAGTTTTGCATGCTGTAATTCTCCCTACAACCTACAGTTGTCTGTATATATACATATACATATACATTGTTTGCATAATATACATTGTTTTTCGTTTGCATATATACATATACATATGCATTCGATTTTCAAATATGTTTTATACATATGCAAACGAACCTAATATGCAAACGGTTTTGTATATTTCCGTTTGCATATTTCGTGATAGGGGGCCGTTCATAAACGACGTCGTTCCAGAGGGGGGAGGGGGGGTCGGCTGAAATGCGACGATAGACGACGCACCAGGAGGGGGAGGGGTTAGCAAAAAACGACGTCGCTTTTTTATGAATTTTAGGGTACTTCAATTACATTATTTTCGATTTATGCACATTCTGTCAAACGTTTCTCCATACAGAAAAGCTTTCCAGAGTGGTTGTAGGGATTTATTCTATTGATTGCGCAGTATGGTAACAAAAAAACGTGACAGTACTGTATGTACTGCCCTTTTATCGGGGGGTGGGGGGTAAACCGAAAACGACGTCGCCATAGGGGGGGGTTCCCAAGAAACGACGCAAGGCGATTTTGGGGGGAGGGGGGGTCCGAAAAATCGGGATTTTGGAACGACGTCGTTTATGAACGGCCCCTAGTATGCAGTGCTAATTTATGATTATTATCTGTGCAAAAACCAACGTGCTGTACCAAAATTTCGCTCTCAATTTGGCCTTCCTTTCCACCTGGCTGGCTATGATTCAGAACTTTAGTGTTTGCTAATAGCCTCGAGTTAGCCGCGTCAGTGGCTCAGTGGGTAGCTCGCTGCCTCTGAGTCACGGCGGCCGCTGCATCCCTAGTGGTTGTAGTGGTTCATCCTCTCGGCGTGGCAAGTTTCTTGCTGCAAAGAGTTGGTCGTCGGCACAACGCTCCACCCAGGCCACCGAAAACTGGTTACAGTGAGTAGGTAAAATGGGAACCAACTGGATCTGCCGTTGCACCGAAAGCCGCTCCTAAAAGCATGCCGCGTTGGAGGGAAGATCAACGACGTCAGGAGCCGTCTGAGCAACCAGCAATAAGGCCAATACCGGTTTAGTGTCTGTCCGCCGGGCGGCCGCAGGGAGCTGTCAGCACCATGACGTCACCACGCCAGGCACTCTCTTAGTACCTGGCGCCCAACAGCATGGCTTGAGTGGCTTGGCAGTGAAAGAAGGGCAAAAACGTCCGAGATGACGATATAAGGGGTAACGAAATGGACCGTGCAGGTCTGATCGTAGGGCCGTACATTGTACGACCCCCCCGCCAGATCGGATCGGATCGGATAGCCTCGAGTTATGCCCTTCCGAAATCAGTGGACCCGAATTTTCAGATGTCAGTTTTAACATAAATATCTTATCTCACGAACTCTTCATCGGTTCTTTCCCAAATTTTGCAGGTTAACCAGTCTTTATATGGACTTAGGAACCCAAGGAGCGCAGCTTTCTAACATAACCGGTAAAAATTTTTCACCTTGACTGAAAGTAAAAATCCCCCAGATTTTAAGCGGTTGTGCTAGAAAGCTGAGCTATTCAGGTTCGTAAGTCCATATAAATATTGGTTAACCTGCAAAATTTGGGAAAGATCCGATGAAGGGTATGTGAGTTACGTATTTACGTACATACGTTCAAAATTAATAGCTGAAAATTCGGGTCCGCTGATTTCGGAAGGGCATAACTCAAGGCTACAGAAGGTTAGCAGGCTAGGACTTGGCCAAAATAGACTCTTAAGAAGTAATAATAATGCTGCCAAATATCTTTTCATTCGGTTGAAAATTGACAGAATGGGGCCATTTGAATTATTCAGAAAACTGGAAAAAAGGCCAGGCGGTCTTTTTTAAGGCCAACTCTGTATGTTGGTTAGACTAGACCACTGTTTGGTCAGGAAATGAAGTGTTGCGAATCATTTTCTTATTGCTCAAGCCCCCTGGTTCAAGTATTTCTCATGGAAATAATAAATTACACTAGAGCTAATGTAATACCGAATAGGTTTTCTCTTTTGTAAGACATTTTGTGCTTGAAATTTACTGTTTTCTCAAGGCTAAAGTAGTTTGAACTCATTTAGCAATATTGGTACAGGCGAATTCTGCCTAACAAACTAGTTTTTTTGCAAAATTCTGCACTTTTATGAAAATATACAAATATGCAAAAAATATGCAATAATTCTATTTTTGTTTGCATATGTATATATACATATTCATATACATTTGAACCTACTTTGTATATATACATATACATATACATATATATTTGAAAATCCTAATATTTGCCATCTGTATTACAACCACACCACATTGAAAATACGCCCTCCCATCTGATCTGGCAAGTCAAGCAATGTCAGGCACAGTTAGTACCTGGATTGGAGACAGCCTGGGAACCCTGTGTGTTGTAAGCTTTTTGGTCTCTGCAGTTTTTATTTATGACCTTGGATTGCAAATTGAATAGACAGTTTTGCATGTTGTAATTCTGCTTACAACCCCACCACATTGAAAATACGCCATCCCGTCTGATCTGGTAAGTCAAGCAATGTCGGGCACAGTTAGTACCTGGATTGGAGACAGCCTGGGAACCCTGTGTGTTGTAAGCTTTTTTGGTTTCTGCAGTTATTATTTATGACCTTGGATTGCAAATTGAATAGACAGTTTTGCATGTTGTAATTCTGCTTACAACCACATCACATTGAAAATACGCCATCCCGTCTGATCTGGCAAGTCAAGCAATGTCGGGCACAGTTAGTACCTGGATTGGAGACAGCCTGGGAACCCTGTGTGTTGTAAGCTTTTTTGGTTTCTGCAGTTATTATTTATGACCTTGGATTGCAAATTGAATAGACAGTTTTGCATGTTGTAATTCTGCTTACAACCACACCACATTGAAAATACGCCATCCCGTCTGATCTGGCAAGTCAAGCAATGTCGGGCACAGTTAGTACCTGGATTGGAGACAGCCTGGGAACCTTGTGTGTTGTAAGCTTTTTGGTCTCTGCAGTTTTTATTGATGACCTTGGATTTCAAATTGAATAGACAGTTTTGCATGCTGTAATTCTTCTTACAACCACACTCCACAACAATTACTCCTCTCACATGTTTTTTCTCTTCTTCTTTCTCCTCTACATACTAATCATTCCTCCCCTCGTTCCTATCGAAACATAAACCAGGGATATCTCCACAAAGTGCTTGCCGCACAACGTGAGCAGAACTGAGCTGAAAATGGCCTCCGCCAAACAAGAAACATCAGCGGGGTCGCTGGAAAGAGGGCCTTCTGGCAAAAACATAACATCTGGAGCTCCATCATCTAACTGTGCGTCATCTTTCTTTACTTCCCTCAGCACATCTGCCTTCTGCTCCTCCAAACATGAATGAAGATTAGATGCGGGCGACTTTTTGACTGGAGACTTGTGAGGCTGGCTGGGATAAAATACTTGGCGTGCCCAAGGAGAATACGTTTGTTGAGAATCTGTGGTTCTTGTGGAGAAATTGTTGTTGCTGTTGTTGCTGAAGCTAAAGTTGTTCTTGTGGGTGACGCTGTAGTAGTTCTTGATTTTGTCGTTGGTGGTCTTGAGAGAGTTGTAGCAGAGTAGTGCTAGTGATGGGGGCTGGATAGTACATAGTAGTGAAGTATCAGGAAACAAAGTGAGTGTCAAAAGGGGCCACAGCTGTGCCTTACATTTACATTTACTTTTTTGTTGCCACTTGGGCAACGGGCCCACAAATCGCCAGACATTGATACCTGATTGATGCCTGACGGTCACGACAATGAGAAGCTTGAGACCGAAACAGGAGAAACTGGAAATGAGAGTAGCTTGTACAGTCAGGCACTTAACGCCGTTATGGTATCGACACCATATAATGTGCCGGTACCATTATATAGTACCGGTACTGAGGGTAGTGGTACCATATATGGTACTGGCACCATACAGTATATGGTACCGTCACCATATATGGTATGCCCCCACGTTCGGTGACTGTGGTGGTACCATGTATGGTACCCCTACCCATGGCCATGAGTGCCGGTACCATACGTATATGGTGCAGGTACCATACAGCTGTACGTATATGGTGCCGGTACCATATATGGTACGAAATCTGAACAGAGTGGTACCATATTTGCTACCGGTACCGGTAACAACGCGAAGGTGGGGGTAGCATACAATATATGGTACCGGACCGGTACCATATATGGTACCTCCACAGTCCCCGAAGGTGGGGGTACCATATATGGTACCACTATCTAAGGTACTGGTACCATTTATGGTACCGGCACCGTATATGGTGTCGGTACCATAAACGGCGTTAAGTGCCTGACTGTTGTAGTAGGACTTGTACTAGAACTGAATGAAGGTAGGTTCCCGGGTCTGGGCAGCATTCAAAGAAGTTTAACTACTAATCAAAACACGCACACACGATCACAGACACAACCGCTCAACAGCTGAATAATACAAACACTCCCACCAGAATTACGCGTTCTTTCAATACAATGCAAGTCAATCAAACGCATACAAACCCGGGAGAGTGATGAAAGAATGTGTGATTCGTCAGAGTTGGTGTTCTACAGTATTTGTATTGTGTGGTTGCTCGTGTGTACTTCTGTTGTGTAATCGGGTTTACTCGTTCACAAACTCCTTCACATATACGTAAAACAGATATCACAATTTGAATTCCGAACATGGCCTAAAATGTCATACCTAAATCTTAAGAGTCGGTCCACGAAAAAATCAAACATTGGTCTGTACAGCTGATTTTTCAAAATCACCGCACAGATGTGAAACTTTCAGCGATTGAAGACCATGAAAAGAAATGAAAAAGTTTGCCATCCGATTTTCTCTAGCTGCATTTGAACCCAAGTTATGGACCCTCGAAAATCGGGATTTTGGCACTCTCCAGTGGCACCACCCTAACTTTGAACGGCTGCGGTTCACTAGTCTGTGGACCAAATTTTATCAGTTATGACTCGTTAGAAAGACCATTTCAAGTAGTTTCAAGCGCTTATGTCAGATTTTCAAAAAATTGGTCTGATCTTGGGCAATTCGCCATAAAATTTAACAGGCCATATCCTAAAATTGAACATGGTATCTCAAAAAGTGACTATCATATTCGGAATCTCCGTTCTTTTGTGCATCTAACGGTACCAACCATATTTATATGGAGTTGCAATCTGACAGTCAAACGATCAGTTGAAAGTAGGGTGGTTGGACACTCAAAAATCCGGTGTTTTTGCGCTTTTTGGTCACCCACCAAACTTTGAACGGCTGCCGTTCACTAGTCTGTTGAGTGTTGACCAAATGTTATCAGTTATGGCTCGTTAGAAACGCCATTTCAAGTAGTGTCAAGTGCTTTTACCCGGTTTTCAAAAGATTGGATTGATCTGGTGCAATCGGCCCTAAACTTTAACAGGCCATATCTCAAACATGACCATGGTATCTTAAAAAGTGACTATCATATTCGGAATCTCCGTTCTTTTGTGCATCTAACGGTACCAACCATTTTTATACAGAATTGCAATCTGACAGTCAAACGATCAGTTGAAGATAGGGTGGTCGGACACTTTCAAAAATCGAGTTTTTTGCGCTTTTCGGTCACCCACCAAACTTTGTCTAGCTGTCATTCACTATTCTGTCGGCCAATTATTACCAGTTATGGCTCATTTGAAAACTAATGTGACGTATTCCATGACGGTTTGTTACTGGTAACATTTGTCAAAAATATTTCCGATGGAATGGCGAATGACAGCTAGACAAACGATTGGGGGCTGACGGAAAAGCTACAAAAAACTGGTTTTTGAAAATGTTTGACCATCCTACTTTCAACTGATGGTTTGACTATCGAAGTGCAAGTCCATATAAATGTGGTTGATACCCTTAGACGCAGAAACGAACAGAGACTCTGAATCTGCTTTCGGCTGCTTTCGAAAATAATTCGCTTTAGAGATACGACTCACCAAAGTCCAGGACAAATTGCACATAATGCCTCAAAAATTTTTGACCAGTAACAAAACCATCATAGAATAAGTCAAATTAGTTTTCGAATGAGCCATAACTGGTAATAATTGGCCAACAGAATAGTGAATGACAGCTAGACAAAGTTTGGTGGGCGACCGAAAAGCGCAAAAAACTCGATTTTTGAAAGTGTCCAACCACCCTACCTTCAACTGATCGTTTGACTGTCAGATTGCAACTCCATATAAATATGGTTGGTACCGTTAGATGCACAAAAGAACGGAGATTCCGAATATGGTAGTCACTTTTTAAGATACTACATTCAATTTTAAGATATGGTTTGTTAAAGTTTAGGGCCGATTGCACCAGATCAATCCAATCTTTTGAAAAACTGGTAAAAGCACTTGACACTACTTGAAATGGCCTTTCTAGCGAGCCATAACTGATAACATTTGATCAACAGACTAGTGAACGGCAGCCGTTCAAAGTTTGGTGGGTGACCGAAAAGCGCAAACAAAACGGATTTTTGAAAGTGGCCGACCACCCTACCTTCAACAGATCGTTTGACTGTCAGATTGCAATTCTATATAAAAATGTTTGGTACCGTTAGACGCACAAAAGAACGGAGATTCCGAATATGATAGTCACTTTTTGAGATACCATGTTCAATTTTAAGATATGGCCTGTTAAACTTTAGGGCGAATTGCACAAGATCAGACCAATTTTTTGAAAATCTGACAGAACCGCTTGAAACTACTTGAAATGGTCTTTCTAACGAGCCATAACTGATAAAATTTGCTCCACAGACTAGTGAACGGCAGCCGTTCAAATTTAGGGTGGTGCCACTGGAGAGTGCCAAAATCCCGATTTTCGAGGGTCCATAACTTGGATTAAAATGCAGCTAGAGAAAATCGGATGGCAAACTTTTTCATTTCTTTTCAAGGTCTACAATCGCTGAAAGTTTCACATCTGTGCGGTGATTTTGAAAAATGAGCTGTACAGAGGTCTTCGCGTCAATGTTCGATTTTTTCGTGGACCGACTCTTAAATCGCCTGTAGGCGCGCATCTTGTATGGGAACAGGATGGACGAACAGTGCAGTACAGCACAACCGTTGAGCTAGATATGTGAAAGTAGAGCAATATCTAGACAAAAGAACTGTTCAATAAAAATGAACAGTAGCCAAAAAAATAGGTTTAGTTAGTCAACTATCGGATACCGTATCCTTGAAAAATGTTTGGGAAGCAAGTTTGATGTAGCAGAGTTGAAACGTTTCGTAGACGGTTTTTCAAGAACAACAATTAACAAAGGAGTAAGCAGAGATTTTGAAGATTTGGATTTGTTTAATTGCCATGACATGGCCAAAAAACTGAAATCAGCAAAGTGAAAGAGTGCCATGCAGCATTTTGTCCTTTGCCTTGGATGGATAGATGTTTTATTTTACGTTGAAAATACCCATCCGTCTGATCTGGCAAATCAAGTGATGTCAGGCACAGTTAGTACTTGGATTGGAGAGCCCGGGAACCCTGTCTGCTGTACTGTTGCTAAGTATTAATTATAATTTACTTACCAAACAATTTACTTGTATTAGTAAATTTCTAAAAAAATATAATATATATTATACTTATAACTTACTTAAGGCAGAAATTCACTTTTAATATAATAAAAAATATAATTTACTCACTAAATAATTTACTTTACTTGTATTTACTTCTAAAAAACATAATTAATTATAATTTACTTAGCAACAGTAGTGTGTTGTAAGCTTTTTGGTCTCTGCAGTTTTTATTGATGCGTTCGATTTTAAATTCAATAGACTGCTTGGCATACTGTAATCCCGCTTACAATCACACCACATTGAAAATACTCCATCCCGTCTGATCTGGCAAGTCAAGCAATGTTGGGCACAGTTAGTACCTGGGTTGGAGACAGCCTGGGAACCATGTGTGTTGTAAGCTTTTTGGTCTCTGCAGTTTTTATTGATAACCTTGGATTTCAAATTGAATAGACAGTTTTGCATGCTGTAATTCTGCTTACAACCACACCACATTGAAAATGCGCCATCCCGTCTGTTCAGCAAGTCAAGCAATGTCAGGCACAGTTAGTACCTGGATTGGAGACAGCCTGGGAACCCTGTGTGTTGTAAGCTTTTTGGTCTCTGCGGTTTTTATTGATGACCTTGCATTTCAAATTAAATAGACAGTTTTGCATGCTGTAATTCTCCTTGCAACCACACCACATTGAAAATGCGCCATCCCGTCTGTTCTGGCAAGTCAAGCAATGGCGGGCACAGTTAGGTAGGTAGTAGTTCTTGATTTTGTCATTGGTGGTCTTGAGAGAGTTGTAGCAGAGTAGTGGCCGTGATGGGGGCTGGATAGTACATACATGTAGTAGTGAAGTATCAGGAAACAAAGTGAGCATCGAAAGGGGCCACAGCTGTGCCTTACATTTACATTTACTTTTTTGTTGCCACTTGGGCAACCCCCACAAATCGCCAGACATTGATATATTATGCCTGACGGTCACGACAATGAGAAGCTTGAGACCGAAACAGGAGAAAATGGAGATGAGAGTAGCTTGTAGTAGGACTTGTAGTAGAACTGAATGAAGGTAGGTTCCGTGGCTCGGCAGCAATGAATATTGTTTATCTACTAATCAACACACGCACACACACAGCAAATTTGCGACGGATAGAAACACGACTTTTGGTGGGCATCAAATTTGTCCAACGGTAAGCTTTCGGAGCCTCTGACGGGGCGGAGCCTCGATCGATTGACTAAATCGGTTCCTTACTTCGAGATTTCCGACTTTAGATGGGACATGTTTGTTACCGTAGTCGTTAAATATTGTTATCTGCTAATTTAGTGCAGGAAATAAGTTCGAACGGCGGCGATTTTGAATGTTAGTCGAGTTGAAATTTGTACCTTTCCTTTCATAATCAACAGCAGCTAATCTTTAAAAATCCTCTGGAATAAGAACAAAAAGCTGAGTGGTAAAAGCTAGAGGCGGCCCGAAGTGAAATGGAAAGCAAGGCCGCGCTCGGAGATAAGTGCGTCGGTCCATGTCTAGAAGTCCAGGCACCTGCGCATCTAAACAACCGTACCTAACCGTGCTTTCTCCTAACCGCTTCCTAACCGTGCAGTTTGGCAAGCGTTCAAGTGGGCGTGGTGACGGTAAGGATTTAGTACCAGCCCACAAATGGGCGGGGGGCGGACGTCAAGCATTTTCGAAATTGCAAAGTCGGAAACTACTTACCGTCAGGAAACTACTCCAATTGGAGTAGGGTCAACGCCAACCGGGTATAGAAAGTTCTAGAAAGCCACGCCCACCAACCAATCGGAAGCGAGGCACAGAATGTTCTAGAAAGAAAAATGGCACTCTTATACTTTCTACATGGAATATTCTAGAACAATAATTAGGCACGCGCGATAAACTTTGTAGTAAAGTGACGTCATCAGATATCACGGCGCCCTATGCTTATATACAATAAAGACAACTACCCCCCTCCCTTGTTGTTGCTTCTAAGGGGGCGTGCAAAAATTACGTAATGGCATGAGGGGGGAGGGGGGGTTCGCCAAAAGATTACTAATCATTACGGTGGGGGGAGGGGGGTTGACGACTTCATTACGTAATTTTTTTAAAGTGCAGAAATCACTAAGTGGTCATAATTTTAATTGTTTTTACGTACACTACATGTACATGTAGTCTCGATTTGAAGCCATTTGGGCTTACATTTTCTCAATTTCACTTAGATGAACGCTTAGATTAGAGAATAGCTACGTTTAAAGTCAAGGCTTTCCAATTTTTCAAATGCTAAATGGCAACAGTGACTTTTGACATCTGTGTTATAAGAGTTTATAAGGGTATAGCACTTATCGACTCGATCTTTTACAGGGTTCATGCGGCTTTTTCAGAGCAAAATTTCCTGACCAAAGTCAAATTTCCCTGTCCAATCAGAGTGAGAACATTCTAACAAGGGTGAGAAGTTTTTAAAAATTGGCTCTGAAAAACGCATTTATACGGTATTCTGAGGGTAAAATTTACAGTTGTAGTAGCTGTGGAAAGTCAAAAGTCCCATTTTCAAGAGGGTGGCGAGAGATGATTCTATTGCTTTCAATTTTTTCCCTGACCGGACACCAAATTCCCTGAAATTTTTAAAATTCCCTGACTTTGCATGACTCCCTGACTTTTCGGGTCCCGCACGAACTCTGTTTTATGACCATCGATCATCAGTCAAGTGATATGGCAGCGCAGCCCTAAACTCAATGATAAAACACTTTGGTTTCAACTTTAACAAAAAGCCACCCAATGATGGCTTCTATGTAAAACTAAGACTATGCGTACATGTACTGTATGTAGTTGTAGCTCATCAATAAAGAAAACGAAGTAAATTATCAATTGTTACTGTATACAGACAGATGTTATTTTATTAAAAACGTCATTTTACATGGAATTGAACTCAAAAATTTGGGCTCTATCGCTTCAAAAAATTGAAATTTCGGGGGGGGGGGTAGCCAAATTATTACGTAATTAGGGGAGGGGGGTCAGAAAATTATTACGGGGGATTACCCGGGGGGGAGGGGGGGTCCGAAAATGGGCAAAAATACCATTACGTAATTTTTGCACGCCCCCTAATCGGCCGCTCACGCGCTATGCAGTCTTTACACTGATTTCGAAGCAATGAAAACATTAAACATACCAATGAATCACAGAATCATTGACACTCCCAGACACAAAGATAAAAAGGTGACTAATAGAAAAATCTTGTAGGGCTAGATGCAAGAACAAATTAAGCGAATAATAAGAAACGCAACTAAGAGAACTACAGCTCCTACAATGATCTGTTCAAGCCAATGCCCCATTAAGAAGCCACCCAGGAGGTTACCCCAGTCTGTGGAATAGGTACCATGCGTTGCACCCCCTCTGTGTCCAACTACGCTCAGTTTATGCCTGGGCACAAAGGCAAGCTGTGCATCAAGCTTAAATACTGTCGAACCTCCACTACAGTCTACCTGACACTGTTCATCAAGTTTCTGAGTTGCCACATTAATTCTTTGAGTCTGCGCAATGCCTTGAGGAGAACACCGAGCTCCAAACTTTACTGAACCACATGTGATATGTGCCAATGTTTCAGAAACATCTGTTTGACACGTAAAGTCAAGTCTGACACCAGTTAAGCAGGAATAGCAACCAGTGACACGGTGCACTTTGACTTCACAAGTGTTCCTTTCGAACTTCATTTGCAATTGAGCTCCTTCAAACGACACTTGCAGTTCGATAGCAACTTTCGATTGGAATTCGACTTGCACGGCATTGTCTTCTGTTGGCATGAACATCATACCACTAGATTTCACGGGCAACAAAATTCGTTCATTGGTGAACAGAGTTTCGATCTTCAGTTCAGTACAGGTACAACTTGCACGATCACCTGCTGGGTTGCAATGACAGACATCAGCTGGCATGTTGCATTTGAAGTCCTTGGCATCTTGGAGCGAGGCACACTGCAGCTGTCCTACAGTACCCGAAATAGGCTGCCCACTTGCACTGACATCGCTCAACACGATCTGACGTCCATTACTTACAAAGCTTGAAGTCATGATGGGCGTTTCAGGTTTTGAAATGGAGGTTGCAGAAACAGTGATCTTGTTCCATTTCTTTGAGACTGCAGGGGTTAATTCCAACTGCGTGCTTTTGACTTCATTGTGCTGATGCAGCTCCAGTGAAAGACTCACCCCAACTTCCCAGGTTGGACAGTCAAAAACTTTGTAAATGTCTTCACTGGTTGGTACAGCATAGAATCGATAAAACAGACAAGCATCCTTACACAGAAAACAGCCGCATGCCCAGCATCCACAGCTATCAGTGCAGTGAGTGTATCCAGGGTGATCATTTGGCTCTCCCTTTAGCTCATCAATCATAGTGTCTGGCGTTACAGTTCCACACTGGTCTTCAGTGCATGATCCAGCACCATGACATCGCTTCACAGACTGCACTTTGATTTTTGCTGAGCGAGAGTAGTAGGAATTTCGCTTGTTGCAGATGAGAAACACGTTGTCCACCTGCACTTCTAAGTTTCCAATTGGTTGGTCTTCAGACTTGATCAGCATGCACGTTTTTCCAACTGGAGCAACAGAGATCTGTGTTGTTTCTGTGATTTTGCATGACTGAACTCCATTTGCAGTTGTACAGATGCTTTGATCTGCGGTGAGAGTCACTGTATCTGCACATGCAGAGCAGCAGTTTGGTAACCATACAATTGCTATTAAAACAACAGCTACTACTGGGAGTGAACGATACTGAATTCTTGCTTCGCGCATTGAAGCCTGTGACCTTGCTTCTTCTGGGTTTCCTGTCAGATTGATGCCATGCTCATCGCTTTCAGCTGTAGGCTGTTCTCTAAGTTCGATTGCATGTTGTTCAGCCCTTTCCATCACACTTGATGACCCATTGTCAGGCCAATACTTGTTCTTGAGAGAATTTCTGCAACGCAAAATCGCTAAGCAGAACAGCAAAAGGGCAACTGCAAGACAAACAAACATGGAAAGCAGCAAGGCAGATGCTACCCAGAATGCTGTGTGTGGATTGCACTGAGGATTAGCAATGAATATCCAGCACATGGTGCACTGAATTTGTTGGCACGCATCCATGGCATGACAAGTGATGTTCAAGGAGCTTGTTTGAAATCCATTTTTCCACACTTTCAGGTTCACAAGGTGAGTGTGCATGGTCACTTCTGAACTCAGTTGAATGTATTCTCTTGGCTGAGGGTGCTCTTGGCGCACACAGAACGGTACAGAACAAACTTCCAGAAGACTGGAGTAGGCATCAGTTGTCACAACAACTCCATTGGGTTGGCACTCAACATGGCAAGAGTTGCAGGAGTCCTTTTGCTCAGAAACATGTGGGTAATAGAAAATCTTTTCGTGACCCCATGCTCTGATTGGCAGTTGCTTGTGACCACCTAAGTAGAATGCCAGTTCCTTCTGTTCATAGTAGCACAACTGTGTTCCAGAATTTAGACAATCACGCTTTTCACAGAATTTTGGTGTTCCAGTGAGAGTTCCCTCCCCAACACACGTTGGTGTCTGCATAGTTCGTTGCATCACTCGAATTTTCAAATCAGGAACCCACAATGTAGTGCCATTTTCAAGCTCAATTCGGGAAACATGCAAAACACTCTTGTTGGTGCTGCAGTCAGTTCTTGGTGTCAGAGAACAAACAAGACCAGGCAAAGATTTCTGATCAGGCCTGGCTTCAGGGATTTCTTTGTCTACCTTTCTGGTACAGCCTTGAGCCCAATTTGGACAGTGGCATGAGACCTGACAATGACCATCAGAAATAACATGACCATTCATGCAGTGAAGCGATTTCCAGCAAATACGTTTGTCACGATATCGATGAATGCTGGTTCCTTGTTGTACACAGTGATCGCTTTTGATTACAGGCAATGACATATTGGTCGGGCATTGTCCAGGCAGCAATCTTGCACCAGCTGGTAGCAAACAAATGACAGCAAAAATTACTGCGGCAAGAGTGAGATTTGTATGAATACCCAGTTTCGCCAATCGAGCTGAACGACGCAAATGTGGAGTAGTGCTGGAAGTAGATTCTGTAGCTTCTGTAGTTTCTTCACTGTCTTTTACAGTAGCCTGATGAGAAGGAGATTTCTCAGTAGAGTCGGCAAATTCAAAAGGATACAGCTGACTGATCGGACGTTTGAGAAATCTTTTGTTTGGCAGTTGAACAGTAGCTGAGCGAGGCCTTTCATCTGAGCTTGGCAGCAACTCAGTGATGCGACCAATCTTCCATGCAGCTCGAGGAAGGTTTGATTCGT
This sequence comes from Sabatieria punctata, assembly GCA_030248155.1. NCBI lineage: Eukaryota > Metazoa > Nematoda > Chromadorea > Araeolaimida > Comesomatidae > Sabatieria > Sabatieria punctata. The sequence goes on along the minus strand of JASANB010004464.1, from coordinate 29,845 downwards.
GAATGAGCACAACATCTCCAACACTGGGGTTGAATGGTGCACAGCTTCTTGGATGCTTGTGCTCCATCTGACCACGCTCACATAACAATGCTAGGTATTCTTTCTGCCAAAAGGATGTAAAGCTGTCAAGAGCCTTTTGACTGTCTTTCCAGAAAGTCACAAGTTTTTGTGCACTTGTTGGATTCAGAATGTAGTCTGGGTCAGACTGAATGTCTTGATCTGAGAGCGACAGTGTGCCAATGCTACGACCTGGAGCAATGAAATTGCAGGGACGGAGAACTTGCAGTGAGTTCACATCATCATAGACATATGTGAGTGGTCGTGAGTTAACCACAGCCTCAGCTTCTGTGAGAACAGTTGCGAGCTGCTCAGCATTCAAGCGAACGTGACCAATGGCGGCCTTCAATGCTTTCTTGACCAAACCCACCATCCTCTCATAAACTCCTCCTTGCCATGGAGCAAGTGATACAATGAATTTCCACTGAATCCTTTCTTGCGCACAGTAGCTCAAGATATCTGGATCTTGGAAAACACTCTTGTAAGCTTCATCTAGTGTTTTCTTCGTCAATTCGAATTTTGAGCCATTGTCACTGTAGAGAAGAGCTGGTTGGCCATGAGGGGAAATAAATCGACGCAAGGCGTTGAGGCAACTTTGTGCTGTCATGTCCATGACCAGTTCAAGATGCACTGCACGTGTCACCAAGCAAGTAAACAGACAAACCCATGCTTTGCCTTCAGAAACATGTAGAGGCCCAAAATAGTCAACTCCAGTGTTCTGAAAAGGAGCAGAAGACGAAACTCGAAAGTCTGGCAATGGAGGCATCACTGGCAATGCATATGACGCGCCAAATAGTCTGCGACAAACCCCACACTTTGAAACAACCTTTTTCACTTGCTGACGCCCTGCTACAATCCAGTGTGTTTCACGGACACTTGCCAAAGTGTGTTGAACACCAGCATGCTTTTGTCTCTCATGCACATGCTTAATCAGAAGATTCGTGTACTGTGCATTCTTGGGAAGCAAGACAGGCTTCTTTGCAGCATTTGTCAGCTCAGCATTTGCCAATCGACCTTGTGCTTTCAGCAGGCCATTTTCTTGACAGATATTCAAAGTGTTGGTTAGTTTGTGCTTTGTCTTCTGCTTTACAGCTGAGATAATGTCTCCAAAGTACTGTGCTTGAACATGTCTTTCGAGAAAACTTTGGGCTGTGTGCAATTCAGCTGCTGCAACTGGACCACTGATGTTGACAGTAGAGACAACCGGCCAAATTTTCAATTCCTGCTGACGATTCAAGGGCAAACGAGATGTTAATTTCTTCAGAAATCGAATGGCGTAAACAGTGGCATTCAGTAGTCGTTGCAGCTTGGAGAACCTTTGCACATCAATGAAGGCTTGGTTAGACAGCGTGTTATTGGTGAGTGCAGAACAGGCAGCCATCTCTATGACTCCTTTGTACTCACACTGAGCTTTGTCACGATCGTCTGTATTGATTTCAGGCAGAGACTGAGGCCATTCAGATTTGTCCATAGATAGAAATGTTGGACCATGCCACCAGTCGAAGCTTGAATCACAGAGTTGAGACACAGAACAGCAGCGTGTTGCTTCATCAGCAGGATTCTCCTTTGTCTGCACATACCGGAACAAAGCTGAAGTTTGTCGAATCACCTTGACTCGATTTTCAACAAAAGTACGCAGCGGCTTGTTGCATTTGATCCAGTGAAGTGCTACCATGGAGTCTGACCACAAATATCGTTCACTGATCTGCAGATTGTTCAGTGTCAACTGTTGAGCCACAAAGTCCAAAGCTTTCACACCAATGTAGATGGCCAGCAGTTCCAAACGTGGAATGGAAGGTGCCTTTAGTGGTGCTAAACGAGTTTTGGCAAAAACCAGATTGACCTGGTGGACCCTTGACTCTTTCGTTGTGCGTAAGTAGACAGCACACGCAAATGCTTTTGCACTGGCATCAACAAAACAGTGAAGTTGATATTCAGAAACTGGTGGTTCAAGCCCAATGAACCGTTTCACAGCAACAGCATTCAGGTTCTGCAAATCGTTCTCAATTTTCATCCACTGCGATTTCTGATCCTCTGTCACTTCATCATCCCATGACAGCTGCATGCGCCATAAATCTTGGACAAAGATCTTGGCTCGCACTGTAACAGGTGACAAGAAACCCAATGGGTCATAGACTGAAGCGACTGTGCTCATGATCTTGCGTTTCGTCACAGGACCAGGCTGCAGTTTAGCACTGTTAAAGTGGAGAAAGTCAGTTTTCGTATTCCACATGTGTCCCAAAACCTTTGGATTGTCTGATGCTCTGTCCTTTGGCGCAATCTTCTCTTTCAGTTCCAAGGAATTCATTGCAAACTCACGTAGATTCATTGAGCAGTCTGCAAACAACGCCTTCGCTTGCTTGTAGAAATCAATGCCTTCAGAAACAGACCACACACCAGTGATGATGTTGTCTACATAGATTGAATTCTGAATCTGTTGGGCAACTGCGTTTTCACTCAATGACAGCATATACTCAATTGTAGCTTGCAACAGAAATGGAGATGAGACCACACCAAATGGAACTCGTGTGAATCGATAGCAGATGAGATTGTCTTTCACAGCAAGATTTTCAGCATCTTTGAACCATAAGAATCGAGTTACATCTCTGTCCTGCTTCTGCAGTGAAACTTGAAGAAAGGCTTTTTCGATGTCGCTGACAAGGCCAATTTTGTAACAGCGAAAACGTATCAGCAGGCCGCAGAGATCGGGTAGCTTGATGGGACCTCGATAGAGACAATCGTTGAGACTGTTGTGAGCTTTGCTGTGCTTCGCAGAGGCATCATAGACAATACGATATTTCGTTGTATCTTTGAGTGGCGTTTTGACACAGTGGTGGGCCAGGTAGTGCTCAAGTCCTTCTGGCTTTTCTGGTGCCACTTCAATGATACCCTTTTGCAACTGATCCTGAATCACTCCATTGTATTTCACATGCATTTCTGGATCTTGTCGCAAACGGCTAGCAACATTGTGAAGTCGGCGAAGTGCCAAATCGTAATTGTCATGCAAATTTGGTTGTTCATCAATCCAAGGCCAGCGAACAGCTAGTCGACCATCGGTAAACTGGATAGTTTTGAGAAAACGTGCAGCAACTTTTTCGTCATCTGACACTATGGGATCATCAGTGATGCCAATCTGCTCAAGGGACCAGAACTTGGAAAAATCGGGCCATGGATTAGCATAAGCACTGAACGCATGGACTTCAGAATCATCATGTAGCGAAACAGCCATGCTTGCACAGTTTTGACCAGAGTTTCCCATTGTGGTATTACCACACAACAGCATGCCCAGTTTTGACTTTACCAAACGCAAACCGGAGGGGATTCGTTTGACGTTTTCAAGCTCGATAAAGTCCCAGAAAAAGTCAACTCCAACCAGAAGTTGAGGTGCATGTGACTGGCTGCATGACCTGTTGGTAAACTCAGGAATCGTTGCCAGATATTCCAAATCGAAGCTGCTTAGCTGTGGTCGACTCTGCGAGTGTGAAATGCATGGCACACTGTTTGCAACAACTGGAATTACAGTGCCATCATTTCCAACCAGATTGAGTGTGACACGATCAGTTGACATCTTCTTAGGGTTAGCACTTGCAAAGGTGAAGATGCTGAGGGTCTCTGTCCCGTCACTGGACAGTTTCAACTGCTTCACAAGCTGATCGGTTACAAAGGATCTTTGGCTGCCAGGATCAAAGAACACGTTGATAGACACAGATTTTGCCTGATCTTTCGGATTGAATGCAACTGCATCGGTTGTCATCAGCACTGAAGAAACTGATCTGTTCAAATGAGCTGAACTCATGGCCACTGAGACTGGAAGCTTAGTCTGTAGAGAAGATGAATCAGCACCTTTCTCAGCTTCAACAGAAACCACATTCGTCTGTGCAGCTTTTCCTGAAGTAGTGCCCTTCTTTGAACCAAATTTTATCTCACAAATCGCCCGTTTGTGGAATTTGCTGCAATGGATGCATTTGCTTAAGCGAACTTTGCACTTTTTCGCCCAATGATTTTCACCAAAGCAACGGAAGCAGCGTTTGAGCTCACTAAGTCGTTTGCGTCTTTCTTCAGCAGTCTTGCAAGTCGTGCACTTTTCATCCATATGACTGCCTTCACAGAAGATGCATGGACGGGAGTTGCTTGGTTGCTTTGTGGGCTCAGTCTTCTTCGCTTTTGCATCTAGACTTCCTGGTTTCTTGTTGAACTGCTTTCTATCCGCAACTGCAAACACATCAGTTCGTTCAACTGTGTCTCTACGAATGGCCGAAATTGAACGCGAATGCGCGTTTTTAACCCCTGAAATACGCGCGATTCTTTCATGCTTGAGTAACAAGTCGGAAAGTGCTGTTCGAAGTGTGGCTACAGTCCACTCAGCATAGGTAGGTTGGTTCTGTTCGAGCTCAAGCAAAACACTGTGTGGCAGTTTTTCTTGAATCATGCGGATGATCAGTGATCGATTGCTTCCTGACTCAACGTTCTCACCCAAACATTGGAGCTGGCGGAGCGTTTTATCAGCCATGTCAACAGTGCGGCGAAGGTCAGCAACTTTTGCGGCAAAGGGCAAAGTACGCAGCTGCAGGTAAAGTGCATCCTTGATCACAGACTGATCACCGAAACGACGAACAATGATATCAAGTGCATCTCTGTAATTGCTACCAGACATTGTCATACCTTTGATGGCATCAGCAGCGGGACCAGTTAGCATCGTCTTCAGATAACCAAACTTCTGCATGTCCGGGATTGGCTGGTTATGCACAGAAGACATGTAGAAATCCCAAAACTCCAGAAACTGTAGGGGATCGCCATCGTATGTAAGCAATGATAGCTTTGGCAGCTTAACATTCTGCGCAGACACAGTATGAGCAACAGGATTAGACACAGCAGGTACAGACTGCACGGTATACCCCCCAGGAAAGGGATAACTCCCCAGTGGCTGGGAAATGGGAGCAAAGGGTGGAACAGACCATCGCGGAGCCATAGAACTCTGAATGTTTTGTGTCTGACCGACACTAGACATTGGATAAAAACACAGAGCAGATACTGACAACGGTTGCGAACTAACAACACCAGAAATTGGTTGCGATGGACCAGCAGGTGGGCTGAATTGAGAAATGTTAGGTGAAACGGCCACTGTGCTGGGTATCGAAACCAAAGAGGCAAACGGATTAGCTATACTGGCAATCGTAAACGTAGTACTGGTAGAGTCAGAAAAGCCTACAGCAGGTACCTGTGTACCAGAAGGTGCCATTGAGATGACAGGTTCTGTGGTCGTCAGTGTTGCAGGAACCGAGAGCGCAGCAGTAGACACCGCATCGACAACCGACACAACTGACGGCTCAGAAGATGGCTGAGATGGCGGCTCAGAATATGGCTGGGAAGCAGCCACTGTCTGGTTGCGCAGCAAATGTTCATTCACCTCCTGCAGACGAACTTCGAGTAGACTGATCTGGTCATCGGCTTCACCGACTGACTCCATATAATTGCCATATAGTTCACCGTACAAATGTTCCTCCTCTGTCAACGCATCGCCTTCCATGCTTTCGATGAGTTGGTTCCACTCAGAGTCAACTTCTCGAATGGATGCGACTGATTGACGCAACTTTTTGTCCCACAGAATCAGCTCGTAGCGGGCATCTTGTAGTTTTTGAACCACCTGGGCTGGCGAGTCAGAGGCAGAATAGAGTTCAGAAAAGTCGGGAACAGCAGACAGTTGTGTGCTCAACCGTTTCCGGAGGGGCCCCAACTTTCGCCGGAGAACGCCAGAGGACATTGTGGCCAAAAACAGAAAAGAAAGCGGATTCGTATAGTAGGCGGGGATGCCACTTGTTGTTGCTTCTAATCGGCCGCTCACGCGCTATGCAGTCTTTACACTGATTTCGAAGCAATGAAAACATTAAACATACCAATGAATCACAGAATCATTGACACCCTTCCTATGCTCGTGTCTTTCACGGCAGACACTGCAGTGCAGCTGCAGCGCAACCGTTGAGCTAGATATGCGAAAGTAGAGCAATACCTAGAGAAAAGAACTGTTCAATAAAAATGAACAGTAGCCAAAAAATAAGTTTAGATTGACTATGGGAGCTACCGTAGTCAGTAGTGATCCATCGGTTTTGTAAGCAAGCTTGACGTAGCAGAGTTGAAACGCTTCGTAGACGGTTTTTCAAGAACAACAGTTAACAAAGGACTACAAAGGAAACAGAGATTTTGAAAATTTGTTTAACCAATATAGCATGGCCAAAAAGCTGAAATCAGCAAAGTGAAAGAGTGCCATGCAGCATTTTTTCCTTTGCCTAAGATGCATAGATGTTTTATTTTACATTGAAAATATGCCATCCCGTCTGATCTGGCAAGTCAAGCAATGTCGGGCACAGTTAGTACCTGGATTGGAGACAGCCTGGGAAACCTGTGTGTTGTAAGCTTTTTGGTCTCTGCAGTTTTTATTGATGACCTTTTGTTTGTTTGTTTGTTGTTTGTCTGTTTGTTTAGTTGCACTGTCGTTTCGGACAGCTCAGACACCCCGCGTTCTTATTAGAGCTGTTCAATGGAATGGAGTGCCCTGCCTACAAACATCCCTCGCCTTTGTTATCATCATTTCTGTTCTGAAAAGGTTCAGGAAGGCGCTAGAAAGCGGTAGGAATTGTAAAATGAAGCCAGCTTACACAGAATTTTGGGAAAAAACCGGAAAAAAACAGTAAAAAAAGGTCAAGGTTTTTTCGGAAAAATATCCATCCCTGGCAGGAAGAGACACAAGGTATAGACTACTGTTGCTAAGTAAATTATAATTTTAATTTTAATTATATTTTTTAGAAATTTACTAATACAAGTAAATTATTTGGTAAGTAAATTATAATTAAATTAAATTTCTACGAAAACAGGTAAGTTAATTATAATTGTAATTTGTGAATTATACTTACCAAAAATAATTTACTTAATTTACTTAAAATACACTTAATTTACTTACACAAGCCTAGCTATTGCTGAACCTTTTTGGCAGCATGCAAGTGCTGCGTGAGTGTCTGCTTTCGGTATTTATATCTTTTAATGGCAAGCCGTACTTACAGTACAATTTTCGGCCCTCCCGCCCGCTCACCGCCTTTCGTCTTTGCGCTTGTTTCTCTTATCTCCCACAAAACAGACTACTCCAATTCATCCGTCAAGCGAACAGTCGATAGTTGGCACCTTTCAGCCAGTTTTGCTATGCCATAGCATACAATGTATGTTCAGTCTCACAGGCATTGTCTGTTTATGGATGCAAGCAGAAACTGACGGGAAAGCCTTTTGAGATTGAGATTTTAATTCTGACGAACTGTCGTTATTACTGTTGACAGACATGGGCTATTATTTCGGCTGATGGGTGATAAATTTTCAAATTCTGAGGGGGCTGGCTGGAGGGTGTAGCGGCGGCTGATGGATGTTGAGTTGAGAGGATGGCAAGCCAAAAAGTCCGATTTTTCGCTAGAATTAAGGTTTTTTGGCTTATTTTTCGTTTAAGTAGGTTGAAATAAGCTAGTATGAGCTCATTCACACTTACCGTAGGCATACTTTTATCATAATATTCTTCCGAAAAATCCTGGAAGGGGGTAGCGGTAGCCTGAGGGACGGTAGGTCAGAACCTGAGGCGGGTAAATCCCTTCGCCCTCAGTTCCCTTTGTCTTGTCTGTTGTTGACTCAACCTGTGACACGTCGGTTTGGTTTTCATTCTAGATAACTGTTATATACTGTTATTTTAATAGAGAAATTTTATTTTAATTTAATATTAATATAATAGAACTAGCCGATTTTAATTTTAATTTAATATTAATATAATAGTTCCTAGTTAGTTTTAATTTAGATTTAATATTAATACTATTAAATAACAATTTTAATAGTATTTTAATAACATTTTAATAGTAGATTCTAAAATGAACTTAAAAAGTTTTGGACACACTTTAGCGAGTTGCTGAAACAACATCTTTGGCTTGAAATTGCTAGTGTAGTTGAAAATTTAATCAGAGATCGAACTTAGAAGCATTTTTCTCTGTAAATTCATGACCATTCTTTTTAAAATGACTTTGTCTGAACATGGTTTTAAGCATACATGTAACAGAGGAGTCTGGGGGTCTGCCCCCACTCGAGTTAGGCCAGACCTCCGGATGGGGACCCCTCCCTCGAGACGATATTTCCGACCCCTATTCCGATTTTTCTGGCAAGTAATTTTTTGAGCAAATTTTTGCGATTTTCTGCAATTTCAGACACAAAAATTACCAAAATCGCCTGTGAAACAGCACTTTTTAGCTGTATTTCAGCCCAAATTAGCGATTCTTGACGATTTTAGCCGAAATAGCGATTTTTTGCGATTTTTGAGCGTTTTTAGTGCCCCTCCCAAAATTTGGGCTCAGAGCCCCCGACCGCCGCCAGACCCACCAACCCCGTTCCCCTTCCGCAGATGACCTGTTAAGATATTCGAAATTGCATTCGAACAGAACCTAGGCATTAAAATTTGAAAGAAATTATTGATGCATAGTTATAGCGACATTTTTGACAGGAAAAGACTGTTACATAGGTTATTGAGTAGATTAAGGTCCTTCTGTCAGTCATGCCTATTCCTGAGAAAAGTTCCACAGTTTCAAGATTCGAGATTCAGAGGGCTGTCAAACACCTTCAATTTTTATCATTTTCTGATGTAAAATTCTGATTTAAATTCTACTATTGTAGGTAACTCCTTCATTGTCAAACAAGGTCAAACTATTAAAATGCTATTAAAATACTATTAAAAATAAGTTTTAATATTCAGCCCCTCTTTGTATTTTTAATTTAATTTAATATAATAGTAGGCCCTCTATTTTAATATTAATATAGATTTAATACTATTAAAATCGCACTATTAATAATAGTTTTATTTTAATATTAATATATTAAAATAACAGTACTGTTATAGCATCCTTGCTTAGTTGGAAAGCAAAGCTGAAGGTGTTAGCCGCCAAAATTAGGCCTATTTTAAATATACTTAATGTACTTAATTTAATTAAATGGGGTAAGTAAATTATAATTAAATTAAATTTCTCTCAGATATGGAAGTAAATTTTAATTTAATTATATTTCTCTAGGCATGTGGTAAGTAAATTATAATTTAATTATATTTAAAATAAATTTACTTAGCAACAGTAGTATAGACAACCTCCTTTAACACTATTTATCTCTCTCAAAGCAGTGCTATTGCAGTTGCTAGCAGAAATATACGTAGGCATACGTACGTAGAGTGCATGCTAGGTAATTCAAAACTCCAATAGTGAGACATTAATGATCACAATAGTATGCCCAATACGACCTGAATTTCAAAACAGAGCACAGCTAATCGGGTTGCCATGGCTTGGAATCTAGAATGCATAATTTAGTTCCATAAACACTGACGTGTCTCACATTTCTATAGTGGGTTCTACAATTTCTACAGTACCAAAATCGCTAAGTTACCTCTAACACTTTATTATTAAAATTTGGTAATTTAGCTCAAATTCAGAGGGTTTAAGTGTAGAGGAAGGAAGGTTGTAGTAAAGCTAAAACGAAGCAACCCACAGCTTCTGTCAATGCCTGTTCCAGGTCGGAAATCAGGTCATCCGGGTTCTCCAGACCAATCGATAATCGTATCAAATCGTCAGTGATACCAAGCGTCTTTCGCACTTCGGCAGGCACGGACGCATGGGTCATCACCGAACTGAAAAAGAAAACATTTTATCAATACCTTACTACTGTAATGTAAACAAAAGAAGCACTTTAAGAGTCGGTCTCTGAACCGATCGAGTCTCAGTATTCAGACCCCAAATTTGAAACTTTAGGCTAGAGAGCTGTATGTTGGTACACTAATACATACTTATGAGTTGTCTTTCGGCCCCAAAGGATTAGTGGATTTGACGCTCCAATCCCGAGATACCCCCTTCTGAAAATCGGCCTGCTTAACCATGGGACCCAATTTTCAAACTCGAATTTCTAACCTACCAGCTGGAGTTTGAAGACAAAAATTTGGGTTTTTGCGTAACTTTTGGAGTACTTTAAGAATCTGCAGTCCAATTTTGTTTTGAAATAAAAAAATTTTTTTTCGACCTATTTGGTGGGCCATAACTCGGCTGCAACCCCCCCTAGAGGCGCTTTTTTATTTCATAACTTTGTAGTGCTTTTTATAAGCTTCATTTTGGTATAGAATATGGTACGATTGCTGGTGGCCAATCCAGTGAAAATTGGCCTCAAATGTTGAGAACTCATAAAAATTTGGTCTTCCAAATGAGGGAATTTTTCGAGTTTGTAACCTATGAGGCCAATTTTAACTGGATTGGCCACGAGCAATCGTACCATATTCTATACCAAAATGAAGCTTATAAAAATCGCTACAAAGTTATGAAATAAAAAAGCGCCTCTAGGGGGGATTCCAGCAGAGTTATGGCCCCCCCAAAGAGGTCGAAAAAAAATTTTTTCCTCGAAATTCTAAATCCACTAAATATTCCGAAAGCACACTGAAAGTACTCTGGAAACCCAAATTTTCACAGCTCAACTCCGTTCATTAAGTCAGAAATTCGATTTGGAAAATTTTGTCTAGAGTGAAACATGCAAATTTTTCGAGTTCGTGACATTTGAGGCCAATTTTCACTGGATTGGCCACCAGCAATCGTACCATATTCTATACCAAAATTAAGCTTATAAAAAGCACTACAAAGTTATGAAATAAAAAAGCGCCTCTAGGGGGGGTTGCAGCCGAGTTATGGCCCACCAAAGAGGTCGAAAAAAAATTTTTTTATTCCAAAACAAAATTGGACTGCAGGTTCTTAAAGTACTCCAAAAGTTACGCAAAAACCCAAATTTTTATCTTCAAACTCCAGCTGGTAGGTTAGAAATTCGAGTTTGAAAATTGGGTCCCATGGTTAAGCAGGCCGATTTTCAGAAGGCTGTATCTCGGGATTGGAGCGTCAAATCCACTAATCCTTTGGGGCCGAAAGACAACTCATAAGTATGTATTAGTGTACCAACTTACAGCTCTCTAGCCCAAAGTTTCAATTTTGGGGTCTGAATAGGGCAAAGAGCCAAGACTCGATCAGTTCAGAGACTGACTCTTAAATTTGGATCCAGTTCTATTAAAATTTTCGTAAAATTCAACTTCTTTTGCACCAATTGTGTACTGGTGCAACCAAACCATACATGTAACAGGGGGTCTGGGGGTCTGCCCCCCCACCTGACTTAGGCCAGACCCCCCAGATGGGGACCCCCCCCTGAGACGATTTCACCGACCCCTCTGGCAAGTAAATTTTCAAGCAAATTTTTCCAATTTTTTACAATTTCACACACAAAAATTGCCAAAATCGCCTGCAAAACAGCACTTTCTAGCTGTATTTCAGCCCAAATTAGCGATTTTTGGCAATTTTTAGCCAAAAAATTGCGATTTTTTCGATTTTTGAGCGTTTTTTAGTGCCCACCCCTCCCCCAAAATTTGGCTCCGACCCCCCCGGCCGGTGCCAGACCCCCCCAACCCCCCCATCGGCGGATGACCTGTTACATGTATGGGTGCAACAACAATACAAAAGTGCTGATTTAGAAATAAAATGCAATTACGGTAGCTCTGCCAGCGATTCAAATCCACCCAACGACTCAGCCAAAGCGAAGACCTAAAATAAAATCAATAAAATTAATCAATATAAAGGCAAAGTTAATAAAGAGACTTTACTTTCAAATGGTTCAGAAATGTTCTCGATTCTGCCAACCCTCCGTAGAGATAGAAAGAGAGCATTCCACTCATTCCACAGGCCTGTTTTCGGTGCAATTCGTGCTGAGGGTGGCACTTCAATTCGGGATAGAGCACTTTGCGGACCCGCGGATTCCTTTGCAAAGCCTCTGCTACTTTCAAAGCGTTGTTCATGTGACACTTCATACGGACTTCCAGCGTTTTCACGCCGCGATTCGCCAGGTAACAGTCGAAGGCCGAGGGAATTCCTCCAACAGCTAAAATTTGTACTGTAAAACAATACAGACGGGCAGTCAACGCCATAAAACACATCACATCGGTGCCATACTGTACCTCTACCCGGGGATGTGAGGTGTGTTTTTTTTCGATGTTTTTTTCGTTAATTTTTTTCGGTTTCGGTTCCGGTTTTTTTCCTAGGGGTCGGCAAAAAACATAAATCGTGGAAAAAACTCAAGCTAAAAATAGCTAATTTATGTCACTTTTCAGTTAAAAAAATGAACTTTTGCGATGTAGGCCAGACTAACTCAAAACCATACATGGGCCGGGGGGGTCTGGGGGGTTTGCCCACCCCCCAACTTGGGCTCGATCCCCCCCAACGACCCCACCCACCCACCTGAAGCCGACTTTTGTTCCTGACCCCACCCACCAAAATCGCCGCGACCCCCCCCCAAATCGGCAGGCCCATCCCCAAATTTTCGGATTTTGACTACCCCAACCCATTTTTCCGGCCCATGTATGCTCAAAACTGTAAGAAAAACAACAGAAAAAAATACCAAATTTCGCAATTTTAAACAAAAAGGCCAACTGCTGTAAGAAAATTTACATATGACGTTTATTGATGGGGCCTATCAGGCACTGTTTCATGCCTGTTTCGTGATTTATATCTAGGTAAGATGGGTATTTCTGTTCTGAAGAGACTCATGAAGGCGCTAGAAAGTGTTTGGAATCATAAAACCAGGCTAGGGTACTCAGAACTTGAGCTGGAGTTTTTTTCCGCGATTTTGGAAAAAACCGGAAAAAAACTGAAAAACATCAGGCCGAGGTTTTTTTCGGAAAAATATACAACCCTGCCTCTACCCTAGCTACGTAACGTACTAGAGATGAAATAATGTATTGGGTATTGGGTTTATTGGGGTATTTTCTGATATTGAGTATTGGGTTTTTACCCTCCAGTACCCAATAATATTCTACACTAGATAATTTGAAGATTTTTTGGCTTTTTGCAGATTTTATTTGAAAATTTGGGATTTAAAAAGGATTTTTCGTTGAATAATGAGTCCAGATTACCTTGATTACAGGCATTGGTATTATGATTATCATCAATCTGCGAAAACTGACATGATTTACTGATTTATGTCTTTTTATATAAAAAGAAAGAATACATAGGAAAATGTGGTTTTCTCTTCGGTTTACATTAGACAGAAATTAGTTGAATAGACCAGCAGAACAGCATCAGCTGGCCATCAGAACGGCACGACACTCTAACATTAACCTCTGAACATACAGTAGACTTTTCCACAGTCACATTTTGATTTACTTTTGCAGCACAAAATTTATACCAAAACAAAATTATCTTCGCATTTACCTCATTGAAATAATTCTCTAGCTGTTTTGCACAGCCATACATGTAGTTGGGGGAATGGGGGGTATTTCCCCCAGGCCCGATTTTCGGAGAAAATTCCCCCCCCCCAGCCGGATTCTGGGGGGGGGGAATTTTTTGAAACCCTATTTTGGGTTTGTAAACCTGCAAACAGGGTTCCAGAAGCCCTGATTAGGGTTTCAGAAACCCAACTTGGGTTCCAGAGCCCTAGTTTGGGTTTCAAAAACCCTAAATAGGGTTCCGGAACCCTGTTTTGGGTTTCAAAAAACCTAAATAGGGTTCCGAAACCCTGTTTTGGGTTACTGAAACCTTAAATAGGGTTCCGGAACCCTAATTTAGATTACTGAAACCCTAATTTGGGTTTCTGAAACCCTAAATAGGGTTCGGGAACCCTAAATTGGGTTACTGAAACCCTAATTTGGGTTTCTGAAACCCTAAATAGGGTTCCGGAACCCTAATTTGTGTTACTGAAACCCTAATTTCGGTTACTGAAACCCTAAATAGGGTTCCGGAACCCTAATTTGAGTTTCTGAAACCCTAAGTAGGGTTCCGGAACCCTAATTTGGGTTTCTGAAACCCTAAAGAGGGTTCCGGAGCCCTACTTTGGGTTTCAAAAACCCTAAATAGGGTTCTGGAACCCTGTTTTGGGTTTCTGAAACCCTAAATAGGGTTCCAGACCCCTAATTTGGGTTTCTGGAGGGCCAAAATAGGGTTCCGGAACCCTAATTTGAGTTTCTGAAACCCTAAATAGGGTTCGGGAACCCTAAATTGGGTTACTGAAACCCTAATTCGGGTTTCTGAAACCCTAAATAGGGTTCCGGAACCCTAATTTGTGTTACTGAAACCCTAATTTCGGTTACTGAAACCCTAAATAGGGTTCCGGACCCTAATTTGAGTTTCTGAAACCCTAAGTAGGGTTCCGGAACCCTAATTTGGGTTTCTGAAACCCTAAAGAGGGTTCCGGAGCCCTACTTTGGGTTTCAAAAACCCTAAATAGGGTTCTGGAACCCTGTTTTGGGTTTCTGAAACCCTAATTTGGGTTTCTGAAACCCTAAATAGGGTTCCAGACCCCTAATTTGGGTTTCTGGAGGGCCAAAATAGGGTTCCGGAACCCTAATTTGAGTTTCTGAAACCCTAAATAGGGTTCGGGAACCCTAAATTGGGTTACTGAAACCCTAATTCGGGTTTCTGAAACCCTAAATAGGGTTCCGGAACCCTAATTTGTGTTACTGAAACCCTAATTTCGGTTACTGAAACCCTAAATAGGGTTCCGGACCATACATGTCGCTGGGTTTTTCCGTGGGGGGGGCCTTTTTGAAATCCCAAATAGGGTTTTGGGACCAAGTCCAAAGTGGGTTTTGCGACCTTTTTTTGGGGTCCAAAAGTGGGTTTTGTCGACCTTTTTTTTGGGGTAAAAAGCGGGTTTTGTCGACCTTTTTTTAGGGATTCTGGGGCGAAAAATGGCTTCAAAACCCTATTTGGACCGAAAAAGCCTTAAAACCCTGTTTTTGCATTAAAAATGCCTTAAAAACCCTGTTCCGGTTGAAAAAAATGCCTTAAAAACCTAATATTGAAGCAACGAATGTAATAAAAAGCTGTTTTGCGCTCAAAATACGTATTGAATATGAGTTTCAGCGATAAAATACAGATTGAAATGCGTTATATTGACTAAAAATAGTTCAGAGAACCCTAATTTCGATTCTGAGGCACGCGCAGAACCCTGTTTTGACTTATAAGATTACTAGAAAACCCTATTCAGTGATTTGAATGCAGTTCTTAAACCCTGTTTAGGGTTTCTAATCAACCTAAAAACCCTCTCTAGGCTTTCTAGCCAGTGCTAAAACCCTGTTTAGAGTTTCAAAGTAACCTAAAAACCCTAATCAGGTTTTGAAAGTAACCTGAAAACCCTAATCAGGCTTTAAAAGTAGCCTAAAAACCCTAATCAGGGTTTTAGAGCAACCTGAAAACCCTAATCAGGGTTTAAAAGTAACCTGAAAACCCTAATCAGGGTTTAAAAGTAACCTGAAAACCCTAATCAGGGTTTAAAAGTAACCTGAAAACCCTAATCAGGGTTTAAAAGTTACCTGAAAACCCTAATCAGGCTTTAAAAGTAGCCTAAAAACCCTAATCAGGGTTTAAAAGTAACCTGAAAACCCTAATCAGGCTTTAAAAGTAGCCTAAAAACCCTAATCAGGGTTTTAGAGTAACCTGAAAACCCTAACCAGGGTTTAAAAGTAACCTGAAAACCCTAATCAGGGTTTAAAAGTAACCTGAAAACCCTAATCAGGGTTTAAAAGTTACCTGAAAACCCTAATCAGGGTTTGAAACTAACCTGAAAACCCTAATCAGGGTTTAAAAGTAACCTGAAAACCCTAATCAGGCTTTAAAAGTAGCCTAAAAACCCTAATCAGGGTTTTAGAGTAACCTGAAAACCCTAACCAGGGTTTAAAAGTAACCTGAAAACCCTAATCAGGGTTTAAAAGTAACCTGAAAACCCTAATCAGGGTTTAAAAGTTCCCTGAAAACCCTATTCAGACTTTAAAAGTAGCCTAAAAACCCTAATCAGGGTTTAAAAGTAACCTGAAAACCCTAATCAGGCTTTAAAAGTAGCCTAGAAACCCTAATCAGGGTTTTAGAGTAACCTGAAAACCCTAATCAGGGTTTAAAAGTAACCTGAAAACCCTGTTTAGGGTTTCAAAGTAGCCTAAAAACCCTAATTAGGGTTTGAAAGTAACCTGAAAACCCTGTCCAGGGTTTCAAAGTAGCCTAAAAACCCTAATCAGGGTTTCAAAGTAGTCTAAAGACCCTAATCAGGGTTTAAAAGTAAACTGAAAACCCTAATCAGGGTTTGAAAGTAACCTAAAAACCCTAATCAGGGTTTCTAAACAGTCTAAAAACCCTATTTAGGATTTCTAAGCCTTACAAAACCCTGCTTTGGGTTGTATGGTAGCCGAAAACCCAATTTTGTGCTGCAGATTGTACTGTCTGGGCTAAAATTTTCTTTACTTTGGAATCCAAAAGAGGGTTTTCAGGTCCCCCCCCAAAAATCCGCTGGATTTAGATTTCCGCCGCTAATTTAGATTACTGAAACCCTAATTTGGGTTTCTGAAACCCTAAATAGGGTTCGGGAACCCTAAATTGGGTTACTGAAACCCTAATTTGGGTTTCTGAAACCCTAAATAGGGTTCCGGAACCCTAATTTGTGTTACTGAAACCCTAGTTTGGGTTACTGAAACCCTAAATAGGGTTCTGGAACCCTAATTTGGGTTTCATGAGGCCCAAAATAGGGTTCCGGAACCCTAATTTGGGTTTAAAAATGTCTAAAGAAGGTTCCAGAAATGCATTTTAACTGCATTATGTCGAATAAAATGGTTTTTTTGCACGTTTTAAAGCAAAATTTGCTTTTTTTGCACATTTTAAATAAAAAATAAGGTTTTTTCCACGTTTTAAAGCAAAAATAGGGTTTTAAACGGTATTTTTGCACTTCAGACAGGATTTTTACCGCATTTTTAGTCCTCAAAACCCTGTTTTGAGCCCAAAAAAGGTCGCTGAAACCCACTTTTGGACACCAAAAAAAGGTCGCTGAAACCCCCTTTGGGCATAGCCCTGAAACCCTATTTTGGATCAGAAAAATTCCCCCCCCCCCCAGCCGAAAACCCAGCTACATGTATGTGCACAGCTTCACAATGTCTTTCTAACAATCAAATTAGAAGGATTAATCGAATCGAATTAGAAAGTCGAAATCGAATTGGAAGGATTTTATGGGCTTCACAAATTACAATTTTTTGGACTCATTCTGAGAAATATTCTTCAATATTGGTATTGGCTTTTCCAATATTGTTTCATCCCTGTACTTCTACCCATATAGTTAAGGTACAGATACCTTAATATGGCGTTAAGCGCCTGACTGCAAAGCAATGACGATATTGAAGTAACATGCTTGACCAAATTAAAAAATATTTACCCAGTTGCATGAACTTGAGATGCTCTCCGATGGTCGCATTATTGGTGAGTACACAGCCCATCACTACATCGGAATGCCCATTTATGTACTTTGACATCGAATGCATTGACGCATCGGCTCCCAGTTCCAGTGGGTGCTAAACCAAACTCAGGTGGACTATGTAATGTACAGTGCAGGTCAGAAAAGGACAGCCCGGCCCACCCACACTGTCTATTTTTAGCCAGCGTAACAGAGTACATGTACGTACATATGTAGAAGCTTAGTAGAAACGTACTTGAAAGTAAGGACTCATAAAAGTATTGTCGACAATCAGCCATATTTGTGGACGAATCTGACGCACAGCTTTGCAGATGCCACTGACGTCATAGACTTGGAGCAGCGGATTACTTGGACTCTCCAACCAAACCAGCTAAAATGCTATACAGTAAATAAGATACACAAAACAGACGGACGGACGGACGGACGGACGGACGGACGGACGGACGGACGGACGGACGGACGGACGGACAGACAGACAGACAGACAGACAGACAGACTTGCTAGCAAGCAAGCAAGCAAACAAACAAACAAACAAAAAGCAAGTACACAAAGCAACCATAAGAACAAGAGCAACAAAGCAAACAGCAGTATGGAAAAAATAGTGAGAAACCTCAGTATGAGTTTCTATGGCATCTAGCACGTTCTGCGTGTAGGTCATGTCAACGAAAGTAGTCTTAATCCCGTGGTTGATAGCCACTTTGCGAAAATACCGTTGAGTTCCTAAAATTATAACCTGTTGCATCGGTTACGGCAGACTTCTCACACCTCCATAAGCATCGTCACAACAGATCACGTGATCCCCGGTCTCCAGTAGATTCAGCAAAGCAGATGTAGCGGCCATACCACTCGCGAAACAACTGCCTAAACTTTTCCGATTCCGTTACAAGTTGCAAAAATCAATAAAACTGACAATATTTGGCGTTCTCCAGCGACCTCAAACATGTCTCCAGACACTCTCGAGTGGGGTTGCCCTCCCGAGCATACCCAAATTTCTAGAACATTTGAGGTGAAGAAAGAAAGCCAATCAATGGGTATTGTATCAACCAATAACTTCATCCAGTAATACAGTAAGTAGTAGGATAACTGTTAAAAGAAAAACAAAACACCAACCTTCGGTACTCCAGGAGCCACTTGTTTGTATGTGGTGGAAAGACTAATGGGAGGAATCACTTGCAAATGGTCCCACTGTTCCGGGTCCTGGCCGACGTGAATTGCATTGGTAGACACTTGGAACCCCACGCCTGAACAGCTCATACCTCACCAGCACACAACTACGCAACTAACAGCTCTACAAAACAACACACCAAACAGAGACCAAACAAAGCCCCGCCCAGTTCCGGTTAGTTTGACTGTTGGTCACCTACCCCCACTGTGCACGCAAAACCTAACAGTACATCGCAAATTTATCAAGCTAGTGCTTAGGAGGCGTGCAAAAAGACGTAATCACATGAGTGGTATGTGATCCCCCAATCCACTACTATTTGTTACAGATCTTAGAGTTTATACAGTCAGGTACTTAACGCCGTTTATGATACCGACACCATATAGCACCGGCACCAATTCCGATGGGAAGGGGTACCATACCATAGGTACCGGCACCATATATGCAGGGTTGTATATTTTTCCGAAAAAAACCTCGGCCTGTTTCTTCCTGCTGTTTTCCGGTTTTTTTCCTAAATCGCGGAAAAAACTCCAGCCCAAGTTCTGAGTATCCTAGACTGGTTTTATTATTCCTAACGCTTTCTTAGCGCCTTCTTCAGTCTTTTCAGACTAGAAATACAAGTGTTACATAGATATAAATCACGAAACAGGCATGAAACAGTCCCTGACAGGCTTCATCAATAAACCCTATATGCAAATTTTCTTACAGCAGTTTGCATTTTTGTTTTATCATGCCAAATTTGGTCTTTTCTGTTGTTTTTCTAACAGTTTTGAGTCAGTATGGCCTATTATACATTGCAAAAGTCCGTTTTTGGTGAGAAAAATGACATAAATTAGTTATTTTTAGCTTGAGTTATTTTCCGCGATTTATGTTTTTTTCCGGAAAAAAACACACCTCACAACCCTGCATATATGGTGATGTACCATGTACCATAAACGGCGTTAGGTGCCTGACTGTTATAGAGTATAGTTCTTATCGACTCAATCCTTTATGACTATCGATCATCAGTAAACTGATATGGCAGCAGCCCTAAAATCCAATACACTTTGGTTTCATCTGTAACAAAAAGCCATCAAATAATGGCTTCTACGTAAAACGAAGACCATACGGACATGTAGTTGTAGCTCATCGACAAAGAAAATTATCAATATCTTACTGTATACAGATGCTATTGTATTAAAACCGTAATTTTTCATGGAATCAAACGCAAAAATTTCGGCTCAAACTCTCCAAAAAGTTGAAATTTCGGGGGGGGGTCGCCAAACTATTACGTAATTAAGGGAGGCAGGCGTTCAGTATATTACCACGAGCGAATATCAGGTGAAATGGGCTAAAAACACGATTACGCAATTGTTACACTACACCCCTACTTTTCCACTACATGACTAATTGACTGAACGGTTGACTAGTGCAAGGACCACTCATCTTATAAACTTTTCTTCTTCATCCCAGATTCAGCACTTTCTTATCACCCAAACGAAGCTACAGTACACCATCACAACAGATAATAAGCGAGGAAACAATAAATATCTGGTATAATAACGACTAAATAGTTGATTTTAAACCGGCTGGCACTTGTTCAAACGTCGGGAATCTGAAAATAGACTGTCTATAACAGCAAACAGAGACTAAAGAGAGCAAAAAAGCGTACAGCCTTAACTAAAGCCTGGTCCAGATCAGCGATTAGGTCTTCTGCATCTTCAAGACCGATCGATAAACGTATCAAATCATCGGTGATGCCCAGCATTTCCCGATGCTCCGGCGGTACTGAGGCGTGCGTCATAAGCGAGCTAGACAAATTCTCTATAGTCTACCTACATACACGTATAGTGACGTATCTAGGGGGTGTAGGGTGATTGCACATAAGCAATGTTTATATGAGTTTTAGTCTATTATGCTCAGCATGTCTTAAGTTCGTTTTTGAATGCTAAAGGTTCAAAAATTTCTCGCCCTGCTCGGGCAGAAGCCCAACCAGGCCATTTTAGACTACTAAACTAACTTGGGGTTTGCTCTAAATGGTGGCAAATACAAAGAATACAGCTAAATCAGCTTTTTTTTCCGGGCCGCACCAAAAATGAGCGCTAAACTCACAAAAAAATCCGTTTTAAAAATGAAAACTTACGGCAATTCGGCAAGTGATTCGTAGCCACCCAGCGATTCGGCCAAAACGAATATCTGAAACGCGTCAAATCTAAATTATTATTAGGATGGAACGTAGTGGACACAAAGCCCAACCCAGGCCATCGAAAGTCAGCAATGGCAAGTAGATAAATGGGGACCAAACCTTAGCTGTCTTGCACACACCGACAGCAAAAGGGGAGGGTTGTTGTTAATGTTAAGGGGGCTGCCGGACCTTGTGTCTCTTCCTGCTCTATAGCAGTTGGCTACTCCTAGTCCGAAAGGGCAAAAACTTACTACACCTCTACTATCGGTGCTAAGAAGTAAAGCAAAAATAGATACCTTCAGATGGGAGAGGAAAGCTCTAGATTCTTCTAAGCCGCCCTTCAGATAGAAGGACATCATTCCACTCATTCCGAACGCCTGCTTCCGATGCAGTTCGTGCTGCGGGTGGGACTTCAATTCAGGGAACAGCACCTTTCTGACCCTGGGGTTCTGCTCCAGCGCCTCTGCCACCTTGACTGCGTTCCGTAGATGACATTGCATTCGGACGTGCAACGTCTTTACACCCCGGTTCACTAGGTAACAGTCGAACCCGGACGATATTGTGCCGACCGCTGAAATCTATTCTATACTTAGGGAACAACAACATGGTACAGTTCATGCATGTAACAGGCATACATGGGCCGGGGGCAGACATGGGCAAAGGGGGGAGGCTGAGGGGGTTGGCCCCTCCTCAGGCTCTGACCTACCCCCCCCCTCAGCCGGCCGATACACCCCCCCTCAGGAATTTTTGGAAGAATTTTGTATAGAAAATTATGATAAAAATATGCCTGGATTAGGTGTAAATGAGCTCAGAATAGCTTATTTTAATGAAAAATAAGCAACAAAACCTTGATTTTAGCCAAAAATCGGACTTTTTGGCTTACCACCCCCGCCGCCCCCCTCCGGAATTGAAAATTCTACCCCCCCCCCCCTCAGCCGAAATGCTAGCCCATGTCTGGCCGGGGGCATACATGGGCCGGGGGGTAAGGGGGTATACCCCTCCCCCCTCGGTCCGCCATACCCCCCTCGGCCGGCCATACCCCCCCCCCCCCACCCACCCACCCCCCTCCCGGAGGGAGGAAATTTTCGCTTATTTAAGGCAAAATAGGCGTTTTTTGGCCTTTTTTGGGGGACCCCCCGAGGGTCTGCAACCCCCTACCCCCGCTCCGGATTTTTCCGGCCCATGTATGGCCGGGGGGGTCTGGCTTTTTAGCTATATTTCAGCCCAAATTAGCGATTTTTGTCAACAAAATTGCGATTTTTCGATTTTTGAGCGTTTTTAGTGCCCAACCCACTCCCAAAATTTTGGCTCAGACCCCCCGGCCGGCGCCAGATCCCCCCCCAACCTTCGGCGGATGACCTGTTACATGTATGGTAATTTTAGTGTCTAAACTCTAATCGAAAAAATTTTCTGAAAAATTTACTTACCAGAATAATAGGAGGCGGTCGCAAAAATCGTGTAGGGGCAAGGTCTGGCCTAAGTGGGTTGTGGGCGAACCAGGACTATTAGGCGTTGCCGATTAGGCGACGCCGATTAGGCAATTTAGCGGTACTACTAGGCGACAGAAATAATTTTTTTCTTTAAATCCGTACGGCAACATAAAAACATAGCACAACAATGCAAACAGAACAACAGCAATTAAAACAAAATAGGAAAGCAATTTCAAGGACTCATTTAAAAAAATAAGTGCAACACCAAGGATGGATAAATTCCAACTCACTGAGCACTCATTAGTAGAGAAGAAAACATTTCTGCACATGTCGCCATACATGGGCTGGGGGTTGCCCACACCGCTCAAATTTTCGGATTTTGACTACCCCAACCCAAACCCATTTTTCCGGCCCATGTATGCATTTCGCTTAAAGTTATTGGTGCGTCGTGCATCGTCTGCATCCAGCGCCTTAATGAACAGAGCAACCCAAAAAATATCTGGCCGACCCGACGGCCGCTCGCGTGCTCGACGCAAGCTGAGGAATAGGGGCAATTGCCAGGATCTCAGTTAGAAACAGTCAGGGCAGGTGGCTTGTTTAGCTATAAGTTAACGAGTTATAAGATTAACGAGACATGAGTTTAGTGCCACTTAGCCATGCATAGTTAAAACAGCCTTACAGCTGAACATGGCCCTTGACTGATTCGGAAGGCCCGCCTAATTGGTACTATTATCTATTAATGTTTTTTGTCGCCTAATAGTACCGTCGCCTAATCGGCATCGCCTAATAGTACCGTACCGGGTTGTGGGGGCAGACCCCCTGTTACATGTTTTACCCCTACCCATTTTCCGGCCAATGTACTATGACCAATACCAGTTCGCATTCTAATTTTGCTTTTTTAAAATAATAAGCACATTAGTTACCGAGTTGTATGAATTTGAGGTGTTTTCCAATGGTGTCGTTGTTGGTCATAACACAACCCATCACCACGTCCGAATGACCATTTATGTACTTTGTTACCGAATGCACTGATGCGTCTGCACCCAAATCAAGTGGACGCTAAAATTTATTCTTATACAGCAAGTGATCATTTGACATTTGGGTCGGCAGCTTACCCTCATCGGAACTTTGCCAATTCTTTTAGAAAATCGGCAATCTTACAGAAATCATCCCTGACCATAGATTTAAAAGGGGGTTTAGGAGTTACCCCTAGCTTAAAAACAGACCAATCAAAGTCCGTCACACGCAACACCCCCGAGTCAGTTTAGGGACCCCCATACATGTAAACAGGGGGTTTGTGTCGGACCATACATATACTAGAGGGTTACCCCCTAGCTGAAAAGGCCAACCCCCCTCACCCCCGAGAGGTTAAGGGACCCCCCCCCCGACCCAAAAATACAAGTACTAGTAGTGGCTCCAGTACTAACAAACTGGCTCAGAAATCACTAATTTTTAGCCTAAAATTCGCTTGAAAAGCCTTTGAAAACCGAATTTGGCGTTCCACTGCTGATTTTAAGAGAAATCGGTGTTTTTGGAAGCCCTTTTTGTCATTTTTGCTCTTTCTTTCTTTTTTGCTTGTTTTTAGCTCTAAAACGCTATTTGGCAGCTTAGTGATTTTTAGCGTCCTTACTAAAAAAAACGTGCTAAAACGCATTTTCAGGCGTTTTGGAGCTTTTTGAAATTTGGGACCCCCTCTGGGCGAAACCCCCCTCGACCCCGCACCTGAGGAAACCCCCTACCTCCAGATCGGCCCCGGAGCTGTTACATGTATGTGTCCGACCCACCCGACTTAGGCCAGACCCCCTCCCGAGGTCTCCAGACCCCATCCGGATTTTTCCGGCCCATGGATGTCAAAAATTACTTGTCAGAAAAATTGGAGGGGGTCCAAAAAATCGTCTCGGGTGGGTGGGGTCCCCCATCCCGGGAATCTGGCGTAAGTCGGGTGGGGTCAAACCACCCGAACCCCCAATATACATGTCCTACCTACCCGTCCAGCTCTCCACAGAATATGCGGTGTTTGAGATGCTAAAAAGCTCTAATCTCACTTGAAAATAGGGAGTCATAAAGGTGTTGTCGACCACCAGATAAATCTCGGGTCGGATAGCTCGCACAGCCTTGCAGATTCCAGTAATATCAGCTATTTTGAGCAGCGGATTAGTGGGACTTTCGATCCAGACCATCTGAAATACAGTCATCTCTAATAGAAAGAGGCTGCTAAGCTAAACCAACCTTGGTGTTAGGTTGAATGGCTTCTATAACGTGCTGAGGGTCGGTCATGTCAACCATCGTAGTGGTTATTCCGTGCTTGATTGCCACTTTCCGGTAGTAACGCTGGGAACCTACAATTTTATACCCTTCTATAGTCTAGTTAAACATTTCCTTAAACAGTCAGCAGACACTTAACGCAGTTTATGGTACTGGCACCATATGGTACCCCCATACATACGTTCCGGGGCTCGTTTTACCATAGTGGCGACGATATGGTACCCCCATACATACATTCCGGGCCTCTGGTGGTACCATATGGTACCGGTACCAAATATTGTACACATACGATGACACGGGTACGTGTACCGGTACCATATAAGGCGCCACGCCCTGCAGATTTCGCTCAGATGTCGTACCATACAGTGTTACCATAATTGGTTGTATGGTACCACCAACCAAACTGACCCCTTTCTAACATGCATGCATATAAAAGTTCAAAATGGTACCAAACAGGAGACTAAATACAGTACGGATAAAAAAGTGTACACCCCTCCTTTTCAAACTTTATTCAAACGGTTCGTTCTTCGTCAGTTCTTTATCGATTTGGCTCAAACTTTCAGAAAAAAATTCTAAAGACAACTGGCGACATGTTGTGCAAGTTTGGTGCAAAAATTCGTACTAATGCGGATTTTATGATCCGTAAACTACAAATCAAGGCGGTCCACGAAAATTCTATTTTTTTCGGTAATTCAAAGAGAACGACTTTGAAACTTGCAGAAATGATTGATGTTGCCATTCGGTATAATGTACTGACTGGACAGACCTCTAGCTCAAAGGGCGCCAAAATTGGTGAATTTAAAAAAGGTCAAAACACTTTTCTTGAAAAAAACGATAGACGGGCCGGGGGCTAAGGGGGGTTACCCCCTCCCTCTCGCCGGCCAAACCCCCTCCCGAAGGGAGAAAATTTTCGCTTATCTAAGGTAAAATAGGCGTTTTCGGCCATTTTTTCGGGGACCCCCCCCCCCGAGGTCTCCAGACCACCCTCCGAATTTTTCCGGCCCAAGTATGGAAAAAACTGGTAAAATGACTTTTCTATTTTCCAAAAACACTGCAAGGAAGGTTTCTAATGAGTTTAAATATTAGATTTATACATTTACTGCTAAAATCTGCGTTTGATTAACAACAGATTCAGAAACAGATTTGACTCCAGAAGGTACAGAGGTCTAAACAATAGGATTTCCGATCATGTTTTTGAAATTCCCCAATTTTGGCGCCCTTTGAACTATAGGGCTACCCAGTCAGTACGTTATACCCAATGGCAACACCAATCATTCTTGCATGTTTCAAAGTGATACTCTTTGAATTACCGAAAAAATAGAATTTCTGTGGACAACCCTGATTCTCAGTTCTTGGTTATAATAACACCAGCAGCAATTTCAGTTGTCGCACCAAACTTGCCCAATTTCTAGCCAGTTGGTTGTGCTGTTAATTCTTTCTGAAAGTTTGAGCCAAATCGAAACAGAACTGACGAAGAACGAAGCGTTTGAATAAAGTTGACACTTTTTTATTTATACTGTAACTGTATGGTTTACCTCCGTAAACGTCATCACAACAAATTAGGTGGTCCCCAGAGTGCATTAAATTCGACATGGCAGAAGTAGCGGCTAACCCGCTGGCATAGCAGCTGCCTAAACTTTACGTATTTTATTTTAAACATAAAACCACCAGCAGTCGAAGAAGTGAGCTCACAATATTTGGCGTTTTCCAGAGATGCCAGACACTTCTCCAAACTTTCGCGAGTCGGATTGCCGGCACGGGCGTAGTCAAACTTCTGCAAAATAATTGGAACTGATTTTAAAAGAAAGCAATTGAGGCCTAACATTACAGCAATGTTACAGTATACACTAGAGGCAGAGAGACACTTAACGGCATACATGGTAATGGTATGGTACCCAATATGGTAGCGGTAGCGGGACCAACTTACAGGTACAACGAGTCAGATATGGACCAGCATTTCGGCTGAGGGGGTAGTATGGATCATACATGTAACAGGTCATCCGCCGATGGGGGGATGGGGGGTCTGGCGCCGGCCGGGGGGGTCTGAGCAAAAATTTTGGGGGAGGGGGTGGGCACCAAAAAACGCTCAAAAATCGAAAAAATCGCAATTTTTGGGCTAAAAATCGCCAAAAATCGCTAATTCCGGCTGAAATACAGCTAAAAAGTGCTGTTTTGCAGGCGATTTTGGCAATTTTTGTGTCTGAAATAGTAAAAAATTGCAAAAATTTGCTCAAAAATTTACTTGCCAGAAAAATCGGAGGGGGGTCGGCGAAATCGTCTGGGGGTCCCCATCCGGGGGGTCGGGCCTAAGTCGGGTGGGGGGGCAGACCCCCCAGACCCCCCCCCAGACCCCCCTGTTACATGTATGGTATGGATGGATTGTACGGGTGGGGCCGTCCTAGCCCCTGCGTTAGGCCACACTGCGGGCGCATCACGCACACCCACATCCCGCCCTTCCTTCACTACTAGCCTAAAAACATGCTCGCTCGGTGTCAGTCTGGGCGGGTCTCAGTCATACATGGGCCGGACAATCCGGAGGGGGGTTGGAGACCTCGGGGGGGGGGGGGTCCCCCCGAAAAAAGGCAAAAAAAACGCCTATTTTGCCTTAAATAAGCGAAAATTTCCTCCCTCCGGGAGGGGGGGTGGGGGAGGGGGTATGGCCGGCCGAGGGGGAGGGGTATACCCCCTTCCCCCCGGCCCATGTATGGTCTCAGTGTAGCTGTCCTCGTTCCATATGTACACGGCATTGGGTAGGGTAGGGGTATAGGTTTTTGCGTTTTCTTTCAATTTCAGACACAAAAATTTCCAAAATCGCTCGCAAAACAGCACTTTTAAGCTGTATTTCAGCCCAAATTAGCGATTTTTAGTCAAAAAATTGCCAGTTTTTCGATTTTTGATCGTTTGTTAGTGCCCAACCCCCTCTCAAATTTTGGCTCAGACCCCCCAACCCCCCTCCCCCAACGGTGGATGACCTGTTACATGTATGCCATATATGGAACCACTACCTTGATGGTGTCGGTACCATAAACGGCGTTAAGTGCCTTACTGTATGAGTTATACAAACGCAGGGATCGTGCGACTTTTGTATAGCAAAATTCCCTGACCTTTCCCTGACTTTTCCATGACCAATGTTAAAATTCCCTGACCAACCAGAGTGAGGAAACGGCAAACAATGTGAGAAAATTTTGAAAAATTGGCTTTGAAAAACGCGTTTAAACCGTATTCAGAGGGTTAATTTCCAGTTTAAGTAGTTGTATATAAAATCAGAAGACCGATTTTCAAAAGGGTGTCATCCTGCAAACTTCTGACAGGAACATTTGGCGGCGAGATGTTTCTGCTGCTATCAAATTTTTCCCTGACCAGACTCCAAATTCCCTGACTTTTCCCTGATTCCCTGACTTTTTTTAAATTCCCTGACTTTTCCATGACTCCCTGACTTTCCAGGTCCCGCACGAACCCTGAAACGTTAGCCAAATAAGCTGATATTTTGGACCATAGGTGACAAAGTCAGGCTAACTTGTGTTAATTTAAGCTTTGTATGCCCTTTTACCATATAACACCCTATGCTGCTAAGTGCAAGAACCGAACGACAAACAACCTTAGGTTCTCCTGGACCGTGTTGTTTGTAGGTGGTAGACAAAGAAATGGGAGGTACAACTTGGAAGTGGTCCCATTGCTCCGGTTCCTGTCCCACGTGAATGGCATCGGTGGCAAAATGGGGGAACGGTGAGGAGTCACTCATGCCGCGAGAGAGAACCCCGTTGACTACAGCGTTCGGGGACAGGACAGCTCTTCTCATCTGGCGGAACAACGAACTTTGACCGTCTACAAGGCGAAAACAGGAAAGAAACGGCCGATACAGACGGCAGATTTGCAAGGTGTCACCGGTTAACGGTTACGTGATAAATTCTGTTGACAGTTGAAAGTGAAACTGCATCGGCAGTGACAGAAAAACCCTTATCGCAAGACTTATCGGCAGGTTTAAACGCACGCTAAGTGGCACGTGGGAAAGGCCAAATCTGTTTACTTCTAGGCTTAGGCAATCTTCTGACTTTATTGCAACTTTCATACAAGTAAGAGGTTGTACAGAGGTCTGTCCACTACCTGACTAAGCAACGCCCTGCCTTCCGATTTTTCTGGGAAGTCTTTTTTGACTTTTTAGAATTTCAGATACAAATTGTCTACAAAATACATAGGACTTTTAGCTGTAGTATTTGAGCCAGAAGATTTTCGAACGTTTTGGGCTCAAACTCCCCAAACCGCCCGAAGGATGACCTGTTACATTTATGGCAACATCACTAAAGTTAGGAGCAACCATAGGCTAACTTTTCGGCCGACTGGGGCAGAATTTTGAAATCCTTGGTTTGGGTGGAATTATTTCCTTCCCTGAGCATTAATGGACTGCAAAAAGCGCTATGCCTGTCTTTTCAAACATAAAAGAACCCCTAGTGACGCATCAGTATATGGTATGCTGGGGGCCCTGTTTTCCTAATTTAAAACTACCCCAGCACATGCATAAGCAAGCACGCAGTACCGCCTAGAGCGCACGTTTGTCTAAGTAAACTCGAATATGGCCACAAAATGTTGTCTCAAATATAAAGCCAAAAAGAACCTTCTCACAAAAGTAAAATATCAGGACAATTTTAAATCCTACAGACTTCTAACCTGTCTAGATTAAAAGAGCAGGTTTCGCTACCTCCCGACAACCACCGCCCCACTATATTAAAGTTGAGTGCTTTTAAGAGGGCCTTCTAGCTTCAAAGGGAAGCGAGATATGGCCGCTCAAAGTTGGCAAGGTCAAACAGATTAACTGTAATCTCACTTACCTTCCTCCCCTCTTTCTGTAATCAATATTTTGTAAGGGGGAGAAAGTTGAAAATTTTTCCCTAAAGGGGGTATGATTCTCTTAATCGATATAATCAACATTTCGTATAGGCGGTTTTGAATTTGGCGCATAAACTCCAGGAATGCCGCTCTACCCATAAATGTTTCCTGGGCGTAAAATCATGAGAAATCGACCCTCCCCAGATTAAAATAGATATCTTTAATGATCATAACTAATTATAAATAAACAAGCTTAATCGATTATTTTTTGGCAAACTTCCAAAATTTTAAAATCGTCCAAAAATGGTCATGTTATATATCATTTGAAAGCCCTTCATCTGACTAGTTTACTGATCACTACATCAGCATAGTTCACGCCCCGAGGGGCTGTTTTGCCAAACACAAAAGTACCCGTAGAGACACATCAGTATAGGAACGTTCCACAGAGGCTGTTTCCTCCAGGGAAAACAGGCACCTCTAGAGCGTGCCCTATACTGATGCGTCCCCTAGGGGAATTTTTATATTTGGAAAACAGGCACCTCTGGAGCGTGCCCTAACCTGATGCGTCCCCTGGGGAATTTTATTTGGAAAACAGGCGCTCTAGAGCGTGCCTATACTGATGCGTCCCCTAGAGGTTGTTTA
>JASANB010004462.1:0-54794 GCA_030248155.1 Sabatieria punctata | reverse complement strand
GCTAATGATGGTATCTGGAGTGAAGGGGCAGGTCTAGGTGGTAATGCTACAGTAAGTGTGCTTGGTCGATTACGTCTTGGGGTTAAGGCACTTCTGGTTCTTAGGCCGTGTCGGGACAGTATCTCATTTGTAGGTCGTGGGGGAATTGGTGGGATTTCTTCTCCAGTTTCTTGGTCTGTGATGGTTATTCTTGGTTCACTAGCAGCTTGAATCAAATGTCTCAGACTTTGAGCGATATTTGGTGATCCTTCTGATGTTGAAGGGTTTGGGAATGGATACAACACCCCCCCCTAGACGAGAGACCAGACATTGAAATAAGAGAATCGCGGCGTTGGGTAGGACAACAGTGAACAATGATGATTTGGATGTATATGTAGACAATGGCAATGAAGATGAACACATCTTTGAAGCCAAAGGGGTATCCAGACAGAAAACCAAAAAGTCCTTGTTGAATGATGTTGTGAGCCATTCGTCCAGCTTGATCAGTTGGCGGGCCATCTAGGTTTACTCCTAGGGTGCTGAGAACTTGTTGTTGTCGATGCATTGAATCAAGAAGATCAGTGAAGCTTATGTGAGAGTCCAGTTCAGACCATCCATACATGTGTATCTGACGGAAGATGGTTGTTTCACTGGGTAGGCTAAGAGTGGTGTTGTAGTGGAATAGTTCCAGCTTGATTGGGTTGTTCATTGGTAGGAGACTGGCATCTTTGGCATGGTAGATCAGTTGGCGTCCATGTAGTTCAAGTGGGATCTCCTGCACTAGAGTGCAGTCGATAGGGATACTGGTGTGCATGATGACATTACTTAGAGGATCGAGGTATCCTTGATGAGTGCGGGGAAGTCCATTTGTATTGAAACGGATTGGTATCTGCTTAGTACAGGTGGTATTCATAGGAAGCAGGGTGTAGTCATGGGGTCCTAGTTGTTGACATGGAAATACTTCAATCACATCTCCACTGGCTTTAGCATAGATGTCAGTTCGATTCAGTAGGGTTCTCATTGCTACAGTTGGGTTGCTGACAATGCTGGCACGGGTTACTGCTATGACGTTTTCCATTGAGTTGCAAGTTGAAGCGACAGCATGAGAAAAGGCGAATTGCAAGTTGCGATTCTGAAGTTCTATTATTGCTTGAAGGGATCCAGCTAGCTGGTCATTGGTCACAAGTGCATCTCCGGTTCCTTCTTTCCAGGTTTTTGTCTGTGCTGCTTGTCTTTTTCGTCTTTTCCGGTGGGGGTTTGTCCAAAGCAGTGGTTTCACCATCTTGGTCTTCCATTTGCTTTGTTGTGTTTTGCGATATTGAGTAATGGCGTAGTTAGGGTGCCAGGGTTTGGTTGGCTGGTACAGGCCAAAGTTGAACCATGAGCGTTGATTGAATGTTGGTTTTTCTTCAAACCAAGTCCAATTTGGGTACGGTTCCTTGCGTTGACGTTTCCTTGTAGTTGGCTGCTGACTTCTTCTTTTTCTAACTGAAACATAATTATGCCCTAAACGATTGAATGGTATACCTTGATCAGACAGCTGGATAGCTGCTCCTTCACAATTTTTGGTCCATCGGTTTGCTTCATTGGTTAGTGCTAGGTTGCCATCATCAGACAACCAATGGTGTCCTAAAGAACTGCCTTTTACGGTTACCCATTTGAGAAATTCGCATTTCTCGGTTTTGTTGACTGTCCACAGTAGGTAACTTCCATCCTTCAATTGGCATTTGCCGTCGTCATAATGACAATGAGAGACAGGTCCAACCGTTGCTTCCATTTTGCTTTCTCCATGACGTTTGTAGACATAAGCACCTGCTAAGAAACAGTTAGTGATAGTGAATTGTTTCCACTTACAACAATTCCATCCTCCTCCAGAATAATACCACTTTAGCTTATGGCTAGTGCTCCAAAGATCTCCACTAGTACTCAGTGGTCCTGCTGAACATTTCTTCCATAACTTCATCTGTTGACATTCCAAGGGTGAGACTGTAAGTTCCAGAGTTTCCTGTTCCTTGTCTCGTGGTGTTCCGAAGAAGTAAGTGAAAGTGCGAACGTTTTGTTGCACCTTTTTGCAATGGTATGCTTCAGTCCTGTACTTTACATGATTGCGTTTATATAATTGCATGTATTGAATCTTTATGTCATGATCAAGGCTGCTAGAGATGCGTTTGCTGCATGGAACGTGTGGGGGAAGTTCATAGGTAACTTTGCCTTCATTTGTTTGGCAAAGCGTTGGAGTGCTTTTGCTAGAATGTGCAGGAATAATGAAGCAATTGATGAGAGCGACTACTAGAATAGATAGATTGCATAGTGACAAATAACGAGTAAGAATAGGATGTAGAATCGTTGTGCTTCTTAAGTTTGTGCACCGACGCTTTGGTGATACTGAAGCGATAGCAGTAGGTTCAAGACTGCGTTCTGGTTGATAATTTTTGCGTTTGTTTTGTGTAGGACACATTGGGTACGAAGATTCGGATTTATTCATGAAACTTTCACCATACACAGTTGCATTAGTGTTAAACTCCAATATTGGTGCTATTTGTGATTCTGCTCTAGTTGCTTCAAAAGCAATGCCACGGCCAAGTCCTCCAAGGCCAACGCTTATGTGTCTCAGGTCTGTCGTTGAACAAGCTGGTGAGCTGGTTCCTGGTGAAATTCCAGGGGAAGGGGGCAACTTTCGTTTTCCTTGTCCTCGGCCTCTTCCACGACCGGTGGGCAACAGAGCAGCTGATGTTGTGGCAGGCAATGCAGTGCTAATCGGGGGCATTGATTGATCAGGTGTCATATGTGAGGTTCCAGCTAAGAACCAGTTCCATTGTACAATGAGGTTCCTGTCTGTGCAGTATGACAGAAACCGCTTCCAAAGTGGAGAATTGCTTGAAAGCCACAAGCAATCGCAAACCACGATTAGACCATCCTGGGCTCGGCTCATGGACACAACAAACCGTTCAGGGTCATCAGTGAACCCTACTGATGTTTGCTGGCTTCTGGTTACCGTTAGCAGTGCGAATCGGCTCTCCTGGCCTTGGTATGAGTCACAGGTATTGCAGCGAACACCATTCTGTAGCTTCCGTTCCAACAACTCAGCTTGCCCTCTGTAGTAACAGATTGCCATGACTTCAGTGGGGTGATAGCCTCCTATGGTGGTCAATAGGTGGGCTAATTTGGCCACTCTTTCAGCTTCATACTCATTGGTGAGGGACTGATTTATCCTTGTGGGATTCCATCCTGGTGGTGTTGGTGTGTCTATTATGAGTATTGGATAATGGGCATTTAGTCGGGGGAAGGCAGTTGGCCAACGTGGTGATCCTAATGCATTCAGCTTCCCTTCGTAGAACTCATAGTTCAGAAATTCGACTAGAAATGGTGAGCACCTGTAGCATTCTGTCAACATAGTGATGGGGATTTCCGGTTTGGCTTGTTGAATCAGCCGCTTGATGAGTGACATCTGTATCGCTGCTGCCATCTTCAGATCCGTCAGGCTGTTAAAAGCCTGTAAGGCTGTCACTGCTCCCAGTTGTCGAGGGTCTCCTATGAGACACAACTGTGCTTCTGTGGGGTGCATTCTCTTTAAAACGCTGAGCGCAGCAAACTCAGTGCATTGCGTTGACTCATCGATAATCGTCAACGTGAACCTCTGGGTACCCAACTTCTGGCTAAGTGCAACTGCCATAGTGCAGAGCACCACGTCTGCTTCAGATACCAGTTTTTGGACAGCTTGTGTGGCTGCATTTTTCTCAATTTCTTGTAGTGCCTTCATGGTTCGGAGCTCCTCCTTAGTCATTTTCTTTGGGTGCCTCCCTTCAGAGAAGCTGGCCAAATCCCGATGAGAGCTCTCCCAATCCAGAGCCAATCTCCTCAAATCCAGCGAGGTTCTAGGGCCATACTGCCCTTTATCAAGTGCAATGTCATGCAGGATTTGGGACGGGGAGTATGGTTCATCCGCATGCACTGTGGTGAGGTCAGTCGAGGAAATGCGTACAATGACCTTGCCTAAATCGCCTTTGAAGTGAGTGGTGGCGCTGTCCACTAAGCGCGAGATGGCTTTATTGCTGTTGGTCAGGATCAGAACGCGACCTTGGCGGTTGCAAGTTAGATGGGCATCGGTCAACACCAGGGCACTCTGGGTTTTTCCTGTACCCGGGGGACCGAAGATTACTGACAAGGGTGCTCCATTTAGTACCACTTGATCGACTGACTCTTTCTGCTTGTCATTCAGTTGAGGATAGTTTGGAATCCTGGACAAATCCGCGCGTAGAGGCCGGATGTAATCGTTGTCCTTGTGGCTGACCTCTGGTGGGAAGGGACTAAAAAGTCGTCGGCACAAAGTACCTATTGCTGAAGTCTCTGGTAAATACTGTTCGATGAGTGCATAACACTGTCGTAAGGGTTCATCCGAGGAATCGGGGTCCTTTAGAGATACTGTGAAGGGTGACCCACGCTTGTACTCAGGGGTACTCATGAAATGAATTCCTGAGCGCGCGTCAACCTTGATGTTGATTCTCTGGCTGCTGAGTGGTCGTTGTGACGTTCCTACCATTCCTACTCCCTTGCTGCTGATTAGGTGAACTCTGGTTCCTGCTTTTATAGGTGCTAATGGTGATGAGCTGTCTTCTGCGATTTGCATGTGAAGGTGTCCATTGGTCAGATTCCAAGTGTAATCCTTAACTCTGAGGTGTCCTAACAAGGAATCTGGTTTTTCTGCTGCCAATTCTGCTTCTACCTCCTTGTTGAGTAGAGAAAGGAAGTGATGGTGAAGAGCTCGTCCTTGGGAATACAGGTACAACATGGCTTCATTTCCTTCTTGCATAGCCTCCTTAATGGCTTGCTGAGTCTTCCAATGGCGATAGGTTTGCTTTAGCTGCTTAACCTGGTGTCTGATTGATTGCTCTTCCTCTATATCTCGGGCATCTTCAGCTTCTTCTGCTAGGCCTTCATAGAGCTGTTTGATGAGAAAGGGCTCTTCCTTAGCCAATTCTGGGTCCAAAGTTCCAAAGAAGTTGTCTGCTGGATCAATGCTGGGCTCCAACCGTGGTTTCCACTGGTCTGGCCGATCAAAAGGGTCCTTAGCTTCAGTGACGTCTACTTCTCTGGGTACTGTTACCTTGATCAACTTAAGGTCATGTCGTCTGACCTTGATTCGAAGGGAGTCAAACTGTGTAGTTGTGTTGAACAAATCTCGATCTGCTGGATCAACCGTGGCTATTGGTATGTACAGGGTGCGCCGGTGCTCATCCAGCTTGAAGACAACATATCGTTTGTTGTGCTTAATTTGTACAAACCCCTGGCGCTCAATGATGTCTGTTTGATTGGTGTGCTCCAGCCGAGTAGCCTTCCATCGGTAGACCTCTCTGTTGTTCATGCTGCCAGTCTGGTGGAATCGTTGTAGTCGAACTTCTACCTTAACAGGGTCATAACGCTGAAAGACATCTTCAAAGGGTGCTGCCACAGGTGGATCGAATTCAGTATACAAGTGGATTGTTGGATCAGAAACTCCTGTCTTAGGGATTGCCCAAATGGTATTTCTGTCCCTAGGCTCCATCGGTAGCGTGTTGGGTAGGGTAGGTAGCTCTCCCTTCTGATCTTTGATGATGATGCTTCCAACGCGATCATTTTTCACTGAGAAAATGACTCCATTGACTCTGGTCTTACTCCTGGTGAACTGTGTGGCATAGAAGCGGTGTGCCTGTGGCAAGTGAGGGTTAGGGCTTGGTCTGAGGACTGCTGTGACCTGGGCACATTCACCCAAGGTAAACGGGCTCTCGTCTGGGTATCCCAATCCATCCATCAATGGGCAACTTTGCATATCTGGATCAAAGTAGACTGCTAGCTTTTCCAAGAAGAAAGGCAATGCTGCTTGTTTTAGTTCTTCTTTGTTGACTGGACTCATGAATGGTGGTTCGGCATAAAAGTGTGGCAGTTCGGTTGAGGCTCTGAAGCCACAGAACAAAACATGAACCATGCCTTGGTAGGTGACCTCTGGCTGGAGTTGGACTGGGGGTGTATCTAGAAGTTGACCAACCACTACTTCTGGTTCCACTTGAAAAGTCCACGCTTCTAT
Source organism: Sabatieria punctata (assembly GCA_030248155.1). Classification (NCBI taxonomy): domain Eukaryota; kingdom Metazoa; phylum Nematoda; class Chromadorea; order Araeolaimida; family Comesomatidae; genus Sabatieria; species Sabatieria punctata. The sequence continues at coordinate 48,754 of JASANB010004462.1, read as the reverse complement.
TCCTAGTTGGGTAGTTGCCTCTTCTTGCTGCTGATTAGAGTTGAAGGTGCTGAGCGACTGAACTCCTTGCAGTTCAGGTTCTTCTTTGTTTGGCTGCTGCACTGGTTCTCTGACCATACCAGTTGAAGTGTTCCAATACGCGTCTGCTGTCCCCATTGTTTTCTCTTTCTTCACTTCTTGAACTGTTGCCGTAGCTGTGTCACTCACATTGGTTGCTGTTGCCATTGTCCGATTGAAGTTTCCTTGTGTCTCTGGCACTGGTTCCTTTGGTGCTGTGGGTTCCCACATATTGGCATTGGTCATCTCAACGCTTGATCCAGTTCTATCTGCTTTAGTCTCTTCTACCCTTGCTTGGGTTGGTTCAGCTATTTCAGGGTTGCTGGAATTCGCTTGTGCTGCACTGGGCTGTCTGGTTGTCATCTGGGTGGACTCTTCGGCTGTCTCCATAGGGCTGAGCTCTTCTGTGGCCCACCGATAGAAGCAGGGGGTATGTCGGTAGAACCGGGCATACCCTTGGACTGCCTGGCCAATGAATGGTGGCTGGTTGGACCTCCAGGTGCATTGCACCTTACTGGGGCATTCCAGTCGTCCTTGACCATCGGCTTGTAGTGGGGCAAAAACCAGCCGCTGGCTAGCCTGATCCTTGAACAGGTCCTGGTCTCTGAGGATCCACTCTTCGTTTTGGCCTACTTCTACCACTAGCTGGGATGGCTCCACATTGCATAGGCGTCCTGTGAACTGGACCGAAACTCGTTGTACACTGTTTACTTCGAACTGAATGCCATTGCCATTGCCTGTCAGTTTGGGGAAGGCGTTTATGTAGACCACCTCGCCTTGATGAAACTTGGTGCTCCTTAAGTGTTCATGGTTGTCTGTTATTTGACATCTGGCACGCAAATCCAACTGAGCATCAGTGGATGATGGTTGATGGTCTGGGTATGAGTGTAGGGCACGAAGTAAGGCCTCTGGGTCTCGCATTTGCAGATGGTGCTTCGTGGCATCTCCACCTTCCACTACCACTGCTTCTCCTTGCATTATGTCAACTGGGGTTCTGAAAAGAGACTGCATAGACTCATTGAAATCCGGGATGCTGTCAATACTGCCTTTTCGGCAGATAGTTGAAGAGTTTCTCTGATTGCACATGGCAATCAGTGGGTACTGGTCAAGGTCAGGTTCAGGTTCAAGTTCAAGTTCGAGTTCAGGATCAAGAATATTTTTCAGTGACTGAATGCTTGCATTAGTATTGGCTTGTTGTGTCACGTTTTGCTGCAGTAGCTGACGAACGTCTGCTACAAGTTCTTGCATAGTAGGATTGGTTTGTGCTTGCGTTTCAAAACTGTCATGAATGCTTTCAGAATTGACTGACCCTACTGTTGAGCGTGGTCGGGAGTGGTTAGAGTTAGTGTTAGGAGCAAAGGACACACGTCTAGGTCGCTGACTAGAAGTGTGAAACTCTCTGGGTCTGGCGTTAGTTCTGGGTAAAGGGGACTGATTTCTTCTGGGGGAGAATCTTCCTTGAAATCTTTCATTGCTGCGGTTTCTCACTCTTGATTGGGAATCTTGTTGAATGGTGACTCTGCATTCATTTTGGAGATGTCCAACTCTATTGCATCTGTAGCATCTAGGAGGATCACTTCTTCCCGGTCCTCTGGAGAAAATGCCATTTCTTCCTTGCTGTGTTTGTCTCATGAAATCTGCTGTGGTGGCTGGGCGACTAGGTCTCTGGAAAACAGACTGAGTGCTGCCGTGAGGTTGCGGACCATCCATAATTTCTCCAACAGCTGACACCAGATAGGGTACATCTGCTGCGGTGGGAGCTTGACTCACAAAACCAGCATAGGCTCCTTCTTGAGGCAATGGCAACCGGGATCTGTCCCTAATTGCTTCCTCGATTCTGGCTGCATTTTCTTCAGCTTGCTGCAGGTTAGCTGCGCCTCCTGACAAGTTGTAGTGAAACTTGATTGATTCTCTGAGACCACCTTGAAAAAGTCCTAGTAGGATTCCTTCTCTCATTGCTGGTTCAATTCCAGCCATTGCAGCTCGTCCTCTGGCCTTTAATCTTGTCACAAACTCACTCACACTTTCCGTTTCATCTTGCTTCATCTGGATCAGATCGGTCATGCATCTGCGTGTGTACTCCTGTGGTTCCAACCGTCTTTGTAGGGCAGGGATTAGCTGACCATAATCGGCTTTGATGGCATCGTCCAACTCTCGGTACACATCAAAGGCACGTGAACCTGGCTTCAAGTAGTAGGGAAGAGCTTGATGACGGACTTCATCGTTGGCTCCCAGTGAAGCTGTCACAGTGTTAAACTGGTCGAGAAATCTGGTGAATGAGTCATAGCGGCGACCTTCGAAAAATGGACAAAGGGTACCTGCACCTTGAACCAATATTTGTAGTGGGTTAATTTGCATAGCTTGGTTAAGATTATTTTGTAGGTTATTATTTTGCAATTCTAAAGCCTGAATTCTATCTACCAATTGCTGTACGTTGTCCTGCAAACCTAGTATTTGATCAGCTTGATTTTCGGCCATACTGTGTTCACTACTTATTGACTGATTGTCAGAATAGTAACTAGATGGGGCGCTATCAGATAAATCAGGAACGGGACCAAGATTGCGTAAAGGATAACGGTGATGCGCCACTTTTTAAAGTTAAGACAACAAAGGTTCATAAGCTCGCTTCAACAACAGGATAACTAAGCCCAGACTGAAACCCAACACAACAAGCAAGATCCACAACAGTAGGATAACCATAAGGTCACAATAATTAGGGTTGCAGTTTTGCGTGCACTGTGGCAACATAACTATTCAATATCGGTACCGATCTGCAATTTGCTGAATTCTTTCCCTTTCTCGGTTTCGAACTGAGTAACAAATCGGGTGCCCCACTCAATTTTGATACCATACACTCTTAACACTGCCAGCAATTGGCTGATGCGCAATGATGCTATCTTAGCAAACTTGTAGCACTTCGGCTAACTTCAATCGCAAGAGGGATTCAATTCACACATACACTTTTCTACTGAGTCTGCCTCCTTCTCTTGCTTTAAAACCTCAACTAATTTAATTCCACTTACCAATCGGTTCCCTTCCTTGCTGCCGGGGGACTACTGCCACTTCCGGGGGTTCCTTCCTCGCTGCCGGAAGACTACTGCCACTTCCGGGGGTTCCTTCCTCGCTGCCGGGGGACTACTGCCACTTCCGGGGGTTCCTTCCTCGCTGCCGGGGGGCTACTGCCACTTCCGGGGGTTCCTTCCTCGCTGCCGGGGGACTACTGCCACTTCCGGGGGTTCCTTTGCTGAAGACTCAACGGCCACAGACACACACAGGGCAACAGGCAGCTCCCTGTGCGGTCACCAGAAAAGCTGTGGCGGTTGAGAGGCGACGCTGGCTGCGGGTCGCAAACTTGAGAGGCAGACTGTTTTATTTCAGAAGCGGCGGGTTTATATACAGGCAAACTAGAACGGCAGGTGCAGTCAACCTAATTCAAAGTGGGCCAAAAAGGATATGACTGGACGGCCTAGGGGTGAAAACACACACAAAGTATACCTCCTACGTAAATCAAAATACACACAGAAAACGGGTTAAATCGTTTTAGAAGATGGATAGGTGGCAGGTTGATGGATGAAAGTAGTCCTCGGTGTGACAGTTGAAAGGTCGGCCGATCTAGTCAAAGATAGTCGGCACCTTTTAAAACATTACACAAAGACAGGTGACTAAGGAGATAATTGGCTTGGTACCTACGTAAAACGGCTACTAACAGGTAAAGAATGCAGTTACGAAATTGCCTATACATCTGAGATCATTCGAACTTCCAATGCTGCAAAATAATTCCTAATTCCGTCACAATTTATGACTCTGCCAGAAAGCCCCGGCCTGTTTTGTGGCCAAGGCCGACCTAACTCAAGGAACTATGCTTAACTATGACTACGATGACCGACGTCCACATGCTAATCACCACTGGTTATCTTGGAACGTTTCCTTAACAACTACAGTGCCAGACTAACTTCAGGTGGTGTTTATCAATTATGGTTGACATTACTGCTAATGTCCGGTCCTCTTTTGCCTAACCAATACAGACATCCCTGGATGGGCACAGGGGACGATGTGACGGTTCCTGTGATGTGATTGAGGTTCCAAAACGCGTTTAAAACTGAATTTTAACTTAAATATTGTCTTCTTAACATAAAATTTGATTTTAGCAAAAAATCGAAAACTTTTTGGCTTACAATCCCCTCAGCCCGTCTTCAGGCGCTACCTACCCTTCTACCCTCATCATCGAGCTATAACAGTTTAATGTCGAAATTGTACGCTTTGTGCCATGTCCATGTGGAGGAAAGGACACCAACAAAGACCCATACTGTCAAAACAGACCGACAAGAGTCCATGGTTTAATATTAGCCGGGCCCCATTTCGACTGCACCACAGAACGACAACCGCCTCAAAAGGTCAGCGCAAACACGTAGAATGTGATTAATTGACCTGTAAAATGTTTTGTACCCATAAAGCCTCAGAGGTTGGAAGGCAAGGCGGCATTAGATTTTTGTTTTTTACCAGTCACGTAGCCGGTAGGCCGGCAGCCGGATGCGTTAATTGTCGGTTCCAGACACATATTTACGCGGAGCGCGCTTCACTTAGTTGTCATTATCTAGCCTCGCTGTTGCTCTGGAACCATGTTTGACTTCCCCGGCCGGCGCCAGAGCACCCAACCCCTAAAGCTCCAAAGCTTGACGCACAGGGTTTGTGTCTTAATCTGGCACAGATCTACAAGTACAAGTGGCGAGAATTCAGGCTGGATCACAGGGGATACATGGAACTCGGCCGAGTTTTGTGGGCCGTACTACGACAAGTAGATGGGCGCCTGGCACAAAGATTCAGCTATAAGGAGTTTCAGCACGTACGCGGATTCCTGCTTCTGATGAGGGAACTGTATGTTCACTCGCAAAGGTCGCAGCTCACACTCAGGACACAGCACAGAAAGTGGTCGACTTCGTCGAAAGATTGAACGTTCCGCTGCTTGCACCAGATCATCTCTATCTGGAAGCCATTGGTCGACATACGACGTACAGTGGGGAAACTTACTAGCCCGTACCCACTATGTTTGACAAGAACGGCAGGATTGCCGGACTTCCGGAGGCGGAGGCCCCGGTTGGGACTTTGATGTCCAGTCAGATGTTGTCAGTGAGTGGCCACAACCTCGAATTTCAGAAATGAAGTGCTCTTCCAGAAACGCTTATGAATGAAGCAGTGACAACAGATAGGGGAACGACTTCGTACAGACATTGCGGGTCCGTGGCGTGTTGAATTCTTTCAAACTCTTTCCCCAGGCTTTCTTCACTGGACCAAAAGTTGCCACATCACCAAAACTAGCCTGCTGGCACCAGCACAACAGTGACTAGAACTGTGTGATAAATTTATGTAAACAAGAGATTTTACGTAATCAGTACCGAAATTCATTTAAACATCTTTTGCCTACTTTACTTACACATAGAGTAACACAAAGGTGTCTAGCTGTCCGTAAAATGCGTACAGTATGCCTATAGCTTCCCCCAGTTACAGTAAGTTACATAGTATGAAGTTAAGAGAAAGAGCTAAGAGACAATGCTATCAGCCTAATATTCGGATTGAGTACCATACATGTAACAGGGGGTCTGCCCCTTAGGCCAGGCCCCCAGGATGGGGACCTCCCGAGACGATTTTTCCGACCGCCCTTCCGATTTTCTGGCAAGCAATTTTTTAAGCAGTCGATTGGAAATCTGAGCACATTTTTGAAATCAGCCACAAAACTGCATAAGACAAACGTGTTGGTTTTCCGATTCTAATAAAAATTTTTTTCGGCCATGTTCAGCGGGCAAAACACCCCACCACCGGCCTATAGCCTGCAGAAACCTCAATAGCATAATTTCGTTTGGGCAATGTTTACCATCTTTGGAAGAAGTCCTAACTTGCCGTTTTGAGTTTGGCTTGATTGGCAACCGATTTTCGTCAAAAAGTCATTAATACAGTTTTACCGTGTATGCATGCAAGTACTAGTCAATGCAGTAATAAGAGTCGGCTCCACACGTTGTCATCATACCACTAACACTTGCGCCATCGACACAGCCAGCTTGAAGCGTCCGGGTGGACTCTACTACTACAATGGATTAGGGAGTTCTCTGAGAAAACTGCAAATTGGTGATTCCAGTTGATTGCCACCTCAGATTCAGTGTATGACTCCTCAATTTGCTCTCTACTTTCTGGTCCCTCAACCAATTGATTATCACAAAGGACAGTTTGAAACCTGGAGTCCTCAGTTTGTCAGTCGTCGCAAGAAAGAGAACAACTATGAAGCGAAGAACCAATTTGACTTTGTTGAACCCGCGAATTAGTCGTTTCCTCTTTGCTCTTGTGATGTTTTGATTATAAACGAATATCGAAAAATCCTTGATCGTTCAACAGCTCTGTTCTGTCCGCTGAGCCACTAAATCACTAAATTTGCTCGAAAAATACATTAAAATCAGTTAAAAACAGACACCAACACGAACACACTGTGTACGATCAGAAAAATAAGACTTCGACGCAGCCACTAGGAACTCGGGCACATTAAACTGACTCTGCAAACAGGAAAGCATGCGATCGTGCGGACACGTATCAAATGTTTTAGAAATATCAAAGAAACCTGCCGCTACACAGGCCGGACGATTATTCTTAATACAGGTCTCGAAACCGCTCATTACAGTATGTTCAAAACAGAATATTGCATCAACAGTACTGCGTCCTTTTTAAGAAACCAATATAGGCGCGAATCAGACATGGGCAAAGGCGTTTCCAGGTTTCTATATGTTGACTGAACAGCTAGTCCTACTTCTGATAAGTGCAAATCAAACTAACAAGCATAGTATCTTTCACGGTCATGCGATCCTTCCGTATTCTCGTCAGAAGGGACACGGAAAACTGCCCGCGGATGACTCGGTACTAACGTGGGCACATATATGCCTACTTCGTTTGTATATGTATATGTATATGTATACGTATATACAAATGCACATTAGTTTGTATATGTATATGTATATATACATATACAAACAAAATTTCAATATTGCATATTTTTTGTATATTTGTATATTATGAATATTATAAATTTTCTGCTGGAAAGCATGATTTCGACAAACCAGGTGGGTTAGGGGTACCATGACGGGTGTCATTGTCATATGGTAGGGCGTTGTAGGGCTATCCAACATGAAATATTCTCAAATTGCATGAGTGTATTCCGATTTCAGGCAGTTCTCCCAACCGGTGCGAACTCTATTAAGTGATACTGCCCTCAGTCTAAGATTTTTACCAGCTAAAATTTATGTTGTTGCTAAAACTCAGGCTTTTTAGGATCTGTAATATCAAGAAATTTTTTGTGCGGTGTGGGTAAGTCACCGGTGGTCGAAAATCTTTAAGTAATACAAATGCTAGCAACAAAATCAAACTTACGCTTTAGGTACACCCCTTAGTTTTAGGTTAACAGGTATGTTAAGGCTTAGGTTCTGGCTTTAGTCTTCGATTCAGGCCTACTAGGCTCGTACATACAGTAGGTATAGTTTTAAGCAGAAATAGCCCCTGAAATCGTTATTACGCATCATAGGGAGAATGGATGAACAGGTTTATCTGAAAAAATAATAACACGTTTAAAACTGGGATGAAACGAAAAGGGAAACGTGCAGGATTCGATTATCAATTTCGTCATTGAGCATGCCTACTGTTCCATTTTTTCGTTTCAAACAGCAAAACTGATTGCGAAATACTTCTAAAAAGAAGATGAATAGTATTTGGTCTTAATGCAGACAAGGCTAAACCGCAAATTTACGAAATTCTTCTGGAAAAGTTGAAGACATAGGCTCAAAATACAAACTGAAGTGTAAACCGAAGAAACTGTAAAAATATCTCAATTACAGCACGAAAGTGGCCAAAATGTGCTAAACTACTTACTGCAAAAACATACAAATGAAAATATACAAACCGTTTGTATATCAAGTCTGTTTGTATATGTATATTGAATATTGCATCAACAGTCCGTTTGTATATGTATATGTACTATATGTATATCCAAAACATTTGTATATATATACAAATTTGTATATGTATATTTGAATATACAAACCCACACTACTCGGTACTGGATCGAGAGAGTTCGGCGTCATTCTGCAACAAAAATATCTATACAATTTGGTTGTCTGTCAGATAAATAAACTAACCTTTGCTTTGTATTCGACCAAATATCGCATTTACCACGGATACTGCATACCCTCCAACTGAACGCCCTAGGAAAATGGTGCATGAGAGTTGGTAAAAACGGTTCTCATACTGACGTACAAAGACAGCCTCGTCAGGCACCTCCAACTATCTTCTCATTTTGTATTTGGGTCGCACCGAAACTGTTGTTTCCAGTACGTCAGTGAGGTTGCTCAGGTTGGACAAGTCAGTGTCCGCTGGACTACTTTGCTGAAAGTAGTGATTTTGTTCAGTGTTGCCAGATCATTTATGTGGTCTAGAAAGCAGAAGAATTGACACTGCAGCTGTGTTGCTTGTTTCCAGTAACGTGGGCACATATATGCCTACTTCGTTTTTATATGTATATGTATATGTATATGTGCAAATGCACATTAGTTTGTATATGCTTTGCATATTTTTTTGTATATTTGTATATTAAGAATATTATAAATTTTCTGCTGGAAAGCATGATTTTGACAAACCAGGTGGGTTAGGGTACCATGACGGGTGTCATTGTCATATGGTAGGGCGTTGTAGGGCTAGCCAACATGAAATATTCTCAAATTGCATGAGTGTATTCCGATTTCAGGCAGTTCTCCCAACCGGTGCGAACTCTATTAAGTGATACTGCCCTCAGCTCAGTCTAAGATTTTTGCAGCTAAAATATATGTTGTTGCTAAAACTCAGGCTTTTTAGGATCTGTAATATCAAGAAATTTTTTGTGCGGTGTGGGTAAGTCACCGGTGGTCGAAAATCTTAAACCAATACAAATGCTTAGCAACAAATTCAAACTTACGCTTTAGGTACACCCCTTAGTTTTAGGTTAACAGGTATGTTAAGGCTTAGGTTCTGGCTTTAGTGTTCGATTCAGGCCTACTAGGCTCGTACATATGTATAGTTTTAAGCAGAAATAGCCCCTGAAATCGTTATTACGCATCATAGGGAGAATGGATGAACGCGTTTATCTGAAAAAATAATAACACGTTTAAAACTGGGATGAAAGGAAAAGGGAAACGTGCGGGATTCGATTATCAATTTCGTCGTTGAGCGTCCCTACTATTCCATTTTTTCGTTTCAAACAGCAAAACTCATTGCGAAATACTTCTGAAACGAAGATGAATAATAGTTGGGTCTTAATACAGACGAGGCTAAACCGCAAATTTAACAAATTCTTCTGGAAAAGTTGAAGACATAGGCTCAAAATACAAAAACACCCGAAGAAACTGCAAAAATATCTCAATTACCGTACGAAAGTGGCCAAAATGTGCTAAACTACTTACTGCAAAAATATACAAATGAAAATATACAAACCGTTTGTATATCAAGTCTGTTTGTATATGTATATTGAATATTGCATCAACAGTCCGTTTGTATATGTATATGTACAGTATATCCAAAACATTTGTATACGTATATATACAAATTTGTATATGTATATTTGAATATACAAACCCACACTAGTTTCCAGTACGTCCATAAGGTCGGAATTACCGGACGGTAGATAGGAATAATTTATGCAGTTTGATTGCGTTTTCGCTGGCTAACAGAACGTTTTCTACCAACAGAGGTGGCACAATTTGCAGCGCCATAATTCCATTATTGAAAGAAAGCAACTTGCTAACTAAAGTGTGTACGATTGTGCGGCAGAATTGTCAGGATGAGCCGATTCGGCGTAAGCAGGCAGTTTCGTTTTCGGTTTCTACCAAAGGAGTGGGTACTTTACTTTACTACACCTACATTGGGAAAGTGCGTCAAAAGTAGTTTGTTTTTAGAACGTCAGCTATGTCTGTAAACCCAAGCATTGGGGCGCTGGGGAATGTGGGAATGTAAGCATGACTGAGAACCCAAACATTGGTGATAGCGTTGGTCCGGAATGTTGGTCGTGCCCACGTTGCGTTTTTGCTCAGAATTCCGTTGTGTCTTGAGTTCAACCGTTCAGCCATTTAGCCATCGCCCTATGTTCATGTCGAGAAGGGTAATTTTCTCCAGGAAGGTCAGTGAATGGGATTTGCATGGTTACATCTGTGTGTTCTATAGCTGCTAATATTCATTGCAGTGTTCTAGATTTGTGGATTCCAAAGTTGGGTCGGAGCAATGTACCTGATGGTGAATCTGACAATGCTTGCTAGTGTGCTACGGAACGAAAGGATTCCATTACTGGGTCAAAAGATGATGACTATGAATTGGTGGTAGACAAGAGCAACGTGGAAGCTTAGTACAGTCTGTGACACAGACCACAGGGTGGCCTTTTTTTAGGAATTTGGATAAACAGACTCTTTCTGAATTAAGTGGCATCATTGATCGAACTGTGTGAGTGATACGGGTGTTTCAGTTGTGCTGTTGTTAGTCTCTTGAGATGAGAGGGTGCACTGACTCAGTGAACATTGGTTCGGGAGCGTGTACAGCTCTGGAGTGAGTACTCGGAGAGCGCTAGCTCTTAGAGCGGTTTTAGCTCGGCGATATGCAGTTATGGGTGGGATGAGTTGTGGCCCACTGGGAAGCGTTGGCCCAGAGCTTTGTTTATTTTGCGGGGTTGCCATCCACAAAGTTCCTGGGACCAACTGGCTCATATTTAGTCTCCGGCTGTACGGCACAGTGGAGTGCACCTACTGTAGCCGTGGTAACTGTATATAGAATAGGAGTGATGGCAACCTAAGTTTAGGAGACCGGGTTGCAAAGTTATGTGATGCCATGGACAATTTGTCGCAACAGTTTATGGACCTCGGAGCCAGGGTTGCCCGAGTGGAGCAATGGCTGACGGACGACAGGGATAGTCAGGATGGCAGTTAGGAGGATGACATGGTGCAGTCAGATACGACAGAACCGGAGATGGGCGCTCAAGCTCATGCATGCTTCTGTGTTTAGTATATTCTTTCACTTCCTTCCTTGTTACCCTCTACACCTACTTATAACTTAACTCAGATTCTGCAACGCTTTAGCTAAACGTTACACCAAATATTAAAAGGCTGTAAAGGCAAGAGTGTGTAATGCTAAGTCATTGCTAAACCTAGTTCCTAACCAAATTTTACTTTCTAGTTAGTGGCTAGTAGTCAATTCTGCCAGCGATCCGAGTTTGTAGTTAGTGGTTAGTAGTCAATTTGTAGTCCCTGGATGCTGTGCGAAAATGACGTCATCTGTTCAGGGGGAGGTGGTTGGGTACTAAAAAACGCTCAAAGATTGTAAAAATCACAAAAAATGGCTAATTTGAGCTCAAATACAGCTAAAAATAGATTTAATTTTACAGGCGATTTTAGATTGTCGTGCTTCAAATCTAAAAAATTGCAGAAATTTGCTCAAAAAATGACTTGCCCGAAAAAAAGATCAGAGGGAAGTCGGAAAAGATCGTCACAAGGATCTCCGATTGGAAGGTCTCGCTCTTTCGGGTGGGGAAGACCGCCTCTGTTACACATGTATGGTGGTGGACAATCTAGCCTTAATCATTGGAGGATCTAAGGGTTGTCATTTATGTATGCACATATAATTACAGCACATAAACTAAATTTGATGATCAATGAACTAAGATGCCAAGCAATGTTTGTAATTTCTGTGATTAATGGAAAATTTTCGCGATTTTTGTAAAATTTTCACATAAACTGTTATAAACCAACTGTAAACAACCGTGCAAATTTCAAGATGTGAGACTACAAACTCGGCACGAAGAAATATGTAGTTAGTGGTCAATTTGTAGTCAGCGGATTTAGTATGTAGTTAGAGTTGTAGTCACTACGAACTAGGTCTAGTCATTGCATGGGTTGGCATTCACTTCACGTGAGCGTGCGTAAACGCAGAGTGGCATGAGCTCAGGCAAAAACTCAGTAGTAGCAATTTGTTGAATTAACTTAGCCAAGACATCTGCGGCGCGGTTTGTGGGAGCAGACACTAAAACAGAGTGCGAGGGGTCAGAGTTAATAATAGCACGTACTAAAAGAGCAGCTAAATAAGATTTTCCAGTCCCAAATGGAGCGTGACAAATAAACAGAGGAAAAGAATCAGGTAGTGAACGGCAGAAGCTACAATAAGTTGTTCAGAAGTGGGAAGAAAATCTGGGAATGCCTCAGAACTTAAAGTACTGGCATAAATCTGCTGTGAAGGTTTATAACAGCTAGTATTTACAGTATAGCTCAAACGTTGAAGAAAAATGTCGGTTTTACGACCAGGCGGAGCAACTGACGAAAAAATAATACAGCTGATTAACAAGTTGCTGGTAAGCGATATAAGTGGAAGTACGTATCGGTAACAGTTGCAATAGTAAAATTGGCTCGCTGAAGCGAAAGGGACTGACACAGAGCTGAGGACAAACTATCAGATTTGAAAGTAATTAACGGCGGCCCAAAAGTTTTCCCGTGACCAGATTTTCCTGCTTACGTTAGCAGAGAAATAGTTTTATCAAAATTACGTTGCCGTGGTGCATATGTTTATGCTGCAACGTACGCACCAATCGACAAGAAGAGAAGTGCAACCTCGCCAGTTAAACATAAATCGGGCCCAACGCATTTTCACTAATTTAAAGTACGGTTAAACGACTATCTAGAGTTGGAACGGACCAACCTGGTCCACCAAAACTAACGGATAAATTTGAACCCGAATTTCAGTCACCAGAGCTATCGCTTTCGCGGCAGCAGAAAGCGCATCAACTTCTGAAAAACAGACTGTTGACGGTGGATTACGCTTTGAGAATTAGCAAACCAGACAGCAGACCGAACAACTGGAACAAGTTGTGGGACAAATCTCGAGTAGAATACAGAATATACAGCGAAACATGCAAAATACGCAGCTCGCCAGAAACGAGTGCGCTTGGCGTGTGTACATGAGGGAGGTTGGTGTTGAACATGTCACCCGGAAGTGACAACCACACAGCCATCTGACATAGTGCAAGCCGATTGTTCTTTGCAACAACAAAGGTGCCCTACATGTAATGGCCTATTTGGCCGAGTGTTTGAAGGTGCCTGTAACCTATAATTCTCTATTTAATAGGCTTCAAGTGTAATGGAAATATATGTCTGTATTTTACAAACAATATAGCTGCAATACACGCATGTCGAATTTACAGCCTTCCATTTACACTTTCTGTAGTGCACAGCGAACAGCCATCGCCCAAGCATTGTCCGATACCATTGGCCGTGAGGCCGCCGCTCGCGTTTCTGTAGTCCATGTGGCACATGGCGCCGAAATACCAATAGCAATTGTTAGCTGCGGTAGAGCTAATCATGACGATGATGAATCAGGAGTGGGTTCTTTAGCCTCCCCCAATCGCTTGAATGTAGCCTTAACCCGTGCTAAGCAAGCCCTAATTTTATGCGATCAGGCTCAGACTCTAGCACAGGACCCCCTGTGGGCAGATCTTTTGCATAATTACTCAGAACTTGATTTAGTTAAACCAAATTTCCACACTTTTATTCAAACTCTTGCCAACGAAAACCCTGTAGATTGTTATGACAGTTTAGGCTGGCTCAAAAGTTTGGGTTCTGGACTCTCTTTTTTTACCGTAGAACTTTTTCAGTTTCATTTATTTCATTGTGTTCTGTTTGCTTACAGGGACAACAAATCTCTAACCGTTGATCTAACACCATCGGTGGTGAACGCCTCTGGCGGCCCCTTCCGATTGCCGGCTGTTCTAGAAAACCGCACACTATTTCTGTATAACCTCTACCAAACGTACCATCTGTCTAGAAGGCACTCTACATCAATATGGTACGGGTGGATTGTTTCGAAAACTATCAACTGTTAATATTCACTGGCTTAGAGATAGTTTATGAATACAATAAAGTCCTTCAGAAATCGCCCAAGTCCATTTTGGAAGAGCAAACACCGAGGAACACAAGTTTTCGTCTAAAGGGTGATTTTGGAAAGGGTTGAAATAATTGCGGCCATTCTAATGTAGAGGCCGAGACCGTCTGCGAGTCGAACCGGCAAATACCAAAGCAGCAGCAGCCAAAGGCATCAGTACTCAGTTTCGAGCCTCTCAGAAACTGCACTCGCGCAAGATGTTCCGGTTGGTTGTTGCGCCCGCGTCTGAATGCAGCAAATATCCAAAATTGCTAATCACAGTCAAACCAAACCCAAGTAAATTACCGCTGCAACATGGTCGATTGTACGTTGCCGCACTTTCTTAGCTTTCACTTTTAACCAAGCTCGCTCCAATGGGTAGTCATTAATGTAACAGAGAAGTCGCTTGCTTGAATACTTGTGTGAGTATACTACTGTATCATTGTTTGTCTGTTAACCATTGTGTACTGTTGTTGGTTTTGTGCCTAACCAGTAAACGGTCTGAACAATTGATTAGAAGTCCAAGTGAGATAAAAGTGAGACAACCTTTTTAAATAAAATTTACCAGTTTCAAAATTGTATATAGCCGCTGTTGTTGGGCACACTTTCCTGCAGCTGTGATCGCCCTAATCAACGCGCCCCGACACGCTTTTCTTCGCACCATACGCTACCCGTCCATTTCAAACGTCTACCCCCGGCGGCGAAGAGAAAGGACCGGTAGTCGACCAACGCGCTGTGACTCTTTGGGGTTTCGCCAGAGAACGGAGAGGAAATCGGCGCCCAAAAAATTATAGGGATCGCGCCACTGTTTCGCCCGATTCCCGATCGTTACACACGCCTAATTAGTTATATGTAACGCATGTTTTTTGTTATTTATCAATTCTAATTCCAAACAGATTAACAGCACCAAAACATACATACATACCAATTCTAATCATCAAATTAGAATGGTAACAGAGTCAAAAAGTTAGAAAGGTCAGCGGGCCCGATCACCGCTTCCACGATCTGGCGCAGTTCCTTCCTGGATGGAAGTAATATGAAGGTAGTAATAGGTCGGTATTGATTTGAATGTCTGGCGCGCCTCCGGCGACATCGGTTCCCAAAGGAAACAAGATCACAAATTAACACTAACTATAAACTAAAAAGACCACATGAGACTACAAATTAACTCTAACTACAAACTACCGTATAGTGCTGTTTATAGTACCCGGGTACTATATATGGCACTTAGGGTTTTGTGAAAATAAAATTGAATCCATTTATAGTACCCGGGTACTATATATGGCACCTATGAAATCTGCTCTATAAGAAACTAACAATAGTATGTGAAGTTATTTGCTCAAATTACCGATTTGATGTAAAAAATAGGTTATGTGCATGCATCAGAACCGCGTATGATTGCATTATCTACTGTTTTTCTTCATACAAACAAGGTTTACCACCAAAAATACTGTGTTTTTCGCACATTTTGTATATATAACAGTAGTGTTTCCGAGTAAATATATTTTGAAATTAAATAACTATTAAATTGCTTGCTCAGCCTTCAGAAGAAAATAACTTGCTATTAATTTGCTTGGTGCCCAAATTCTTAAATTTAATTTGATACAAATTTGTTATTTGCTATGAATTAAATATAAATTTGCTAAAATCAACACTCAATTCCTGAGGAAACAGCTCCAAAACCTGGGTCGTGTCAGTCCAAAATGAGTTGACCTTTCTTCAGATGGTAACAAATGGTCTACAAATTAGCATTTAATGAGTTGATATCTTTGCTATAGGCATGAACAAGCTCATCTTTGGGCTGGACTTCGGACCATTGAAGCCAGACTTTTGTTAGTGAAGCTGCCAAACTAAGCAAATTTATATCAAATTCATATCAAATTTATATCAAATTTCTAGGCCAATTTTACGAAATTTAATATAATTTTAATTTGTTTGACAGTCATCGCGAGAAATTTAATTTGTTATTAAATTGCTATTTACTTGGTGATTTTGGCCAAAACAATTTGATTTTGTTATTTAATTTTAATTTGATCGGAAACACTATATAACAGCTCATTTCAGAATAAAAATCTGTCTCCATTTATAGTGCCCGGGGTACTATAAGCGGCACTTAGTGCCATTTATAGTACCCGGGGTACTATAAATAGGGGGTACTATAAACAGCACAATACGGTAAATAAAAACAAGAGATGTACCATACCTGGCAGACCATTTCCAGCTGTCGTGGTCGGTCACCTCTCTGGCACTGCGAGTACACGCGGTAGTCCATCAGTTGTCCCCTGCGCAGTCGACAGAGTAATGGCACACTTTTACTTTTGACACACGTTTTTGTTTACATAATCTCGTTACACGCAGCTTCACACATGGAGATAGATTGCAACGACTGTTGCTCGATATAACGGTATTGTCTGAGGAACAACATATAATTCGGCCGGCCGGCGAACTAGGCAGATTTCTCGAATCTAACCCACATGTTTCACACAATAGAGTGTACTGAAGTTTGTCTGATAATAATTCAGGTTTATTATGCTAAATGCGCTTTTTTGTATGCTGATTAATATTTTTGTTTTTGTCTGCAAAATCCTAAATGCCAATTAGTGTACTCGGGTTCTGTATCTCCGGTAGTTGGAGGTGGGCTCAAGAATCTAAAGCATAAATTCACCGAAAATTCTAACATAATCTTCTCTGTTGCTGTCATAAACATAAAGCCGTTTATGCACTCTCAACAGCGCAAGACCTCTCGCCAATGAAACAGTCATGGCAAAGCCAAGCACAACAACAATCTAAGCCTGAAAATATTATAAGGAGCGACAGCTGAAAAAAACTGCAGACCAATACCAATAGCAACAAACTATTTTTCCGTTCAGCTCACCTGAATGGAAAAATTTGAAAGCTTCTCTGAGCTCAATTCTTGGCCGAATTGGGTTTGCCCCGGTCTAGTATGCAATATATTGGTTATCACTTCACTCTATAATGTTTATTTTCAATCGTTTATTTTAACTGTTTATTACATAGCTATTTTCTGGTTTCTGGGGATAAAATAAATAGCTCATCCACTATTAGAGACAGTTCCAGTCCTGTAACGTTTTCTAATTAACTAGTAAGCGGTGTAGCCACCACAGAGAATAGTGTTTTTGTAACCTCCAGTTTTCTGTTTCACCTTTCGAGTAATCACGGTCATTGTGTCACGGAGGTCGGGAATGGAGTGCAAATACATAACGAGCTTGTCGTCCAGCCATGTGGATAGGCCGAGGTACTGGACCATTGCACAGACAGAACGCGGAGTGCTAATGGACGCCCACAACTGTTTGGACTCGCCTATAGCAAAGATGTGATCTACAACATCTGTGAGCAACTACATGTATGAATTGATCATAAATGAATTCCAGCCATACACACAATAAACATACCTCTTTGTATTTTGCGTTTGGTGTCTCCTTGGTCTGTGGCTATGCTCTCTTTCATCAGACTAGGAATCAGCGCATTTTTTGGCAGCACTCCCACCACCATGTGACGGCCGGCGGTTGTGGGTTACCGTCAACGAATGTAGGTATCTCTTTTCAGTAACCATTCCGCGATCATCGGACTCGTCTATCAGTTTAAGATAATATTAATATCATTAGCCTTGCTTACTTTTCCTGCTTGCATAGTATGAATCGGTGACAATGCACTGACTCTTCAAATAAACTGTGCCTCCGCCAAGCTGTTCGGTGAAGAGTAGCGCTGCCACAGTTGCTACAACCGCCTTTAGCTCATTGTATCTCTTGCCTGCGCCTGAGATCAACAAGGAAATTGCACACAACTCCAGTCTCAGAATCGCACAGCGCATAAACTCGTATTCCACCTTTAAATTAACTATGGATCAGTTGGGCAATGGATGTAATGTCTACCACTGCTTACTTGGTACTTACAAGAAGTAAGCTTCAATTAGCATTGTGCACTACAACGAATATTTACAGAGACTGCTTAGACTCTGTTACTCTCTTGTTATTTGTTTTCTCTTTAAGCAATGCCATGCAAGATTTGAACACGCCTGAGCAAGAGCACGTGAACTGAACAGACTAAAATAAACATTATTGATCCTGGCCGCTGTGGGATGGCGGCTGTAAAACTAGTCATCTCGACTCAACTATACGTACGTACATACGCAAACTAGTAGTGCTGGCGCAATTCATCCACGCCTGATATAATGTATATAAGCAAACCGAGCCCTGCTAGATTGTGTTATTCTACTCTGCTAGCTATAATAATGACAGTCAAGCTATTATTGCTTCAGTGTACTGCGATGATTTTAGCTACACCGTTAACTGGAAGACCACCTACAAAAGGTATTACATTCAATTCTGTGTACATAAGGGTAATATCCATTGAGGGTTGAGGAGAGCAGCACTTAGATCCTTCCTTCGGCTGTTAGCTAAGGCTACTCTAGCTATAAGTATGAAGAAAGTCAAGCTGTGCCACATTTATGATCGAACACATGCTTTTTGCGTTCATAATTACGCATGTCCAAAGAAATGAAAATTGTTCAACATGTAGGAAGTGTTAGGTCTGCCCGCCGGTAGGCGGAGCTTGTTGTGTTTAGCCAATGGCCGACAAGGCCGGCGGCGTATGTGTACGCGAGGTATATCGAGGACTCGGAGAATAAACGCGGTAACGGAGCGGTCGCTCGGCGTGTTTGGGGGCTTGTCCATAACAGTTGGTGCCCCAGAGCAGGAAACCAACCTGCTGGTCGTCACGGATCTGAGAACCAGAGAGAAGCGCGTCGGTCGGAGAGAACCAGAGAGAAGCGCGCCGGTTGGAGTACTGTTGATCGGGTCGGAGGTAACCGGAGAGGAGCGCGTCGGTCGGAGAGAACCGGAGAGGAGCGCGTCAGTCGGAGAGAAGGGAACCGGAGAGGAGCGCGTCAGTCGGAGAGAACCGGAGAGGAGCGCGTCAGTCGGAGAGAATGGAGAGAAGGGAACCGGAGAGGAGCGCGTCAGTCGGAGAGAACCGGAGAGGAGCGCGTCAGTCGGAGAGAACGGAGAGAACCAGAGAGGAGCGCGTCAGTGGGAGAGCACCGGGAGAGAAGCAGAGAAGCGCGTCGGAGAGCCGGAGAACCCGAGAGAAGCGCAAGCGGTAGTTTGTCTTTGTACGGGTCTACCCATAGTTAACAGTTCTTTTTTTTTTCTTTTTCTCTCCCAGACTACTAGGTATCAGTGCAGTTTTGCTTCTATTTTCCTTTTTATTTATTATTGTTGGTTGGCCATGCTGATGCTGTTTGATGCACACGCCACGCGCACTAATACACGGCAGTACATCCTTCACTAAAGACGCAGAACTAATCGTGGACACTGCCTGTTAGTTTGCTAAGCGAGGTCGTGGCCGGTGCATTGTTCTGGGCCTATTGGCTCCACTCATTCCGGGTCAGCTGCTGCGTTCTTCTTGGCAAAGCCGCCGTTGACCTCTGACATTGGGAAAACAGGCAATTGCCATCTGCCGCATTAATCACTAGCAGGGGCAGAAAGGTCAAACGACTGCAGCATACATACCACGTTAATTACTACGCGGGCCCCGGTCAAGTGACAGAAGCGCACCCAACAGAGAGGCGTTAATAAATCGGACCCAGGGGCAGACTAAAACCAGGGAGAAAAAATGGCACACGGTGGGGGCGCTCTGGCCAGCGTCTTCTTACAAAATGTACAAAAGTACCACTATCCGTTTCGGGAACGCTCCATTTAACATTAACAGTGTTGCGTTTAACAGGCTGCGTGTTAAGTCGCAACACGTTAATTGTTCGATTTTCTGTTCGATTATGTGTGTCTGTTAATAAGTCGCAACAGGCTAATTAATGAAACCGTTAATCATATGATATATTCTTTTTGCAGTTAATGGCACATAAAAAAGGAACAAAACGTAAGAAAAGGACCACACTTGGCAGAACGATTCTAGGACACTACCCCTTGTCGCCGACGACTTTTTTGTTTTGATCTAACCTTCTTAAGCCTGAGCCTAAACCTCATCCTTGAACATATAAAGCTTAGCCTTAGCTTAAGCCCAAGCTTGACAGAAAGCTAATTATGAAAGAAATAAAGATAATTGGTCACCTTTTGTACTGACTAAAACGGTAGTTTCGGACTGGGCGGAAGTGTTCTAATTTGAGCTGTTGGAAGGAATTACTGTTGTGCCGCCGATTTTACCTTTTAGATTCCTTCTTTCTAATCTAGCTGCTTTCTTCTTATTCGTTCTTTTTTGGATTATTTCCTCGTCAAACATTGCAAATGCAATGCAGGCTGCCCCCAGAGACGATTTTTCCCGCCCCTCCTACTCCGATTTTTATTTTTAGTATTTTTCCGAAGTAACTTTTCAGCAAATTTTTGCAATTTTTTTAATCTGAGACACTATAATTGCAAAATTGTCTGTAAAACATCGCTTTTTATACCTTTAATTTATACCTAATTAGCGCTTTTTTTACGATTTGTGCCCGAAAATCACTATTTTTAACGTTTTCTAGCACTTAACCTCTCCCCAGAGTTTGGGCTGAGATCCCAGGCCTGCATCAGACCCTTCCCACACGCTCTATCCATCGATTACCTGTTACTGTATGAGTATGAAGGCGGAGGAGGGGGAAGCCTGTAAGCACACCACATCTGCGAAATGTTTTAATCTTTCAGACATTGAAATAAGGATTTTCTCCAATTATTCACTGAATACGGCGCTTGGATTTGACCCCTGCATTTGACTTTTGTTTTCGTTGTGGAGTTTGTCAACTATTTATTCGCTATGGTACGTTATTTGAACAATTTACTAATCGTTGGCATATGTGTCGTTGGGGGGTAAAGGGGGGCCGGCACCCAAGCCCGATTTTTCGGCAAAAGTCCCCCCAGCGGATGTTTTGGGGGACATGAAAACCCACTTTTGGGTTCCAAAGTAAAGAAAATTTAGCCCAGACAATACATTCTGCTGCACAAAATTTGGTTTTCGCCTACCGTAGAACCCAAAACAGCGTTTTGTAAGGGTTTTGATTGATTGATTGATTGATTGATTGAATGAGTGATTGATGTATTCCCCACGCTGTGGGCCAGAGTGGAGAGAGAGGGGAGCCGAAGGAAATGGCCCCTTGTTTGTGTGGTGGAGGATTGAGATCAGTTTCATCGACCGGTCAGATTCGTCGACTGGTCAGTTTCGTCGGAATCTGACTCTGGTGGGTGAGTTTCGTCGACTGGCCGGAATTGCGGCTGACCAGTTTCGCCGACTGGCCAATTTTAAAATTCAGAATCTTCAAAGTTCCCGGTCGGTCTCCCGGACCATTTTTCCGAACCCCTCATATTTTCTGTCAAGTAATTTTTTGAGCAAATTTTTGCGATTTTTCTAAAGTCAGACACTAAAATTGTTTAAATGGCCTAAAACAGCGCTTTTTAGCTGTGCTTAAGCCCAAATTAGCGATTTTTTACGATTTTTAGCCGAAAATTGCGATTTTATACGATTTTTGAGCGCCCAAGCCCACACTAGAATTTGGGTTCAGAACCCCCGGGCGGCGCTAGGCGTCAACCCCCAACCCTTCTCCGTTCGGCGGGTGACCTGTGACTTGTACGATTTAACTAAAACTCCAGCTAGATGTGTCACCTGTCGCCGCACTCTCTTTTCACACTCGTTGCTTGTTTTAGATACCTTCGCCCACCAACCCCACGGTGCCATATTTGTTCCGGCCGGACCGAGAGTGCCAACTGGTATTTCGTATCGGCTGTTTTCCAGATATGAAGTATTACGCTTTTTGTAGCCAACACTGTATACTGATCTGGACCTCAAAAAGTTTAACCACGATTAGGTTTAGGAAGACATTTAGCCCCATCAAACAAAAGTTAGCAGAATTTGGGCCATACATGTAACAGGTGCCGGCCGGCGTGGGGGAGGGGCTTTTCCGTCAGGTGGAAGTCAAGGGGTTTCGCCCAGAGGGGGTTAAAAGTTGCAAAAAGATCCAGAACGCCTGGAAATGCGTTTCTAGCACGTTGAAGGTTGAAGGTTTACTGGTGTAAAGGGGGCTGGGCCAATCGACTGACTACATACACCCCTACCTACCAATCTGCAATGAAGGCTACTAGAAAATCACTACCAAGATAGAAAGAGAATAAACAAACAACAACAAGTTACACGGAGGCTTTTGTCTTAGCTCTCCTAATAGTGAGTGTGCTGTAATCAATAAACAGATCAGATTGATCATTGTCTCGCATTTCGCGCAATTCAGTTCGCAAGTCGAACGCTTTCTTCGCTTGCCATGGAGTCAGGTCTGTGCCAATGAATACCCTCGAATACTGCGGCTTCGCCATCAAAACCGCACGCTTTCTGGAGAGAATGGTCTTCTTTGCAGCCAAGTCATTTAGCTCGACAACCACCTTCTGTCCATTCTTTGAAATTACAGTCCGGATGTTGGAAATTGTAGCAGAGTCAACTCTTAGGTCAGAGAAAACGTCCTTGACCAACTGAGAGACGTCCTGAGGGTTCAGTAAGGAGATGAAACTGTATTTCGTTATGCAGTTTCGTCTTACACATGGGCCGGGGGGTTATCCCTCCGCTCGCCGGCCATACGCCCGTCGCCCCACCCCGGAGGGAGAAAATTATCGTTTTTCAGTAAGGAGATGAAACGGATTTGTATATATAACATCCACTGATCTAACCCTTCTGTCATTGTTTGTTTTGTTAGTAAACGGCTCTCTCTCTTCAGAGGCTAAAAATGGCTATTTTAAGCTGCCAAATAGGGGTTTAGAGGTAAAAACAAGCAAGAAAGCGATAAAAGGACTTCGAGGGAGAAAATTATCGCTTTTGAAGCAAAATAGGCGTATTTGGACTTTTTCGTGACCTCTAAAGCTGAGCTTGAACCTAAGCTTAGGTGTTTAACAGAAGATTTGTTTTAGTGGTTCTCAACGCATGGGCACAGTCTTCTACAAAGACTTCCTTGGAGCTTAAGACTTGGCAGTAAGTACTGTTGCTATGGGTATTTGATTCTGAATTGGGTATGGGTATGGGTAGGTATTTTTTAAAATACCCATACCCGGGTATGGGTATGGGTAGGTATTTTAAAAATACCCGGGTATCGGGTATAAATCGGGTATTTTTTATTAAAATCGCATAAATAAATAAATATTCCCTAAAAATGCCAAATTCAGTTGGTTTTGCAAAAAATAGTTTTTTAATCTGCTTTTTCGCACAACTATTATGTGCTCAGTGTAGCAGTTTTACTTCACAGTTACTAGAACAGTTGTGAATTTTCGAATACTTTTGGTAGATTAAGATTGACAAAAAACGAATCAGCTTCCTGGAGTATTTCTAATAGTACTTTCTGACTCTGGGTCACCCACCATCGCCACTGTTGTGCAAAAATTGCAGTTTGCTGTAAATACAGGGTGCGTCAAAAAAAAAAAAACAACCCAGCAGATTTTTTGCTGTAGCAACCGTAAATCTCAACCGGTTTGAATGAATCCTGCTTTAAATGAAAGATACATAAATTCTTGAACCATTGGTGTAGCTTTTATTAAGATGCGTTGCTTAGTTCCTGAGATAATTGCTTTAAAAATCAAAACAGAGATTTTGGCAGTGAACAACAGAGATTAAAACAACCCAGCAGATTTTTTACTGTAGCAGCCGCAAATCTCAACCGATTTCAGTGAGTCCTATTTTATATGAAAGATAAATTAATTCTTGAAAGATTGATGAAGCTTTTATTAAGATACGATGCTTAGTTCCTGAGATATTTGCCCTCAAAATCAAAACAGATTTTGGCAATGAACAAGAGCGATTTTTATTATTCTGTTGCACTTCATAATAAAACCGATTCCTACTGCTCAGGGCTAACGTAACGAGGTTTTTCTGGTGCCACACATGCTTGGTTACTTCATTTGTAAAAGTCTTGTTGCCCCTCAGCAGTAGGAATCCGTTTTGTTGTGAAGTGCAACGGAATCGCTCTTGTTCACTGCCAAAATCTCTGTTTTGAGTTTGAGGGAAAATATCTCAGGAACTAAGCATCGTATCTTAATGGGGCCTTCACCAGTCTTTCAAGAATTTATTCGTCTTTCATTTAAAGCAGGATTCATTCAAATCGGTTGAGATTTGCGGTTGCTACAGCAAAAACTCTCCTTGGTTGTTTTTTTTTGACACACCCTGTACATCAAGACCAAATACATAGAAACGTTGTAATCTTTTAATTATATTCCAACTAAATTTATTAGCCTTACAACGGTACTTATCCTCAAAGGGAGCACAAAAATAGCTGCCGTTTTCTATTGTTTGTAAGTAAACGAGAGGCAAGACACTTACTGTATGCGCGCAAAAACTTTTTATGTACTGTACGTACATTTGTAAAAAGTCAGCTTCAGGTTCATACAAATACCATGTTTTATGCATGTCATGCATACATGTAATAGGTCATCCACCGTAGGGGGCGGGGGGTTGGGGGTCTGGCGACGGCCGGCGGGACTGAGCCGAAATTTTGGGAGGGGGGTTGGGCACTAAAAAACGCTCAAAAATCGAAAAAATCACAATTTTTTGACTAAACATCAGCAAAAATCGCTAATTTTAGCTGAAATACAGCTAAAAAGTGCTGTTTTACGGGCGATTTTGGCAATTTTTGTGTCTGAAATCGCACAAATTTACTCAAAATATTACTTGTCAGAAAATCGGAGGGGGGTCGGGAAAATCGTCTCAGGGGAGGGGGTCCCATCCGGGGGTCTGGCCTAAAGTCGGGTGGGGACAAACCCCCCAGCCACCCCTGTTACATGTATCATGTCATGCATACAGTATGTACTCTGAATTTTGCAGTGAGAAATTGAGGTGCATAAGAACCCAGGGCGTTCCTTTTTGAGACCGCAAACTTTTTTCATTAAGATGTTTTCATAGTGTTTTATGCATAAAATTTAAAAAAAACGCCAAAATGCTTAATTATACAATTCTTGAAACAAATTAGATGGATAACCAACCATTTCGAAACAGTAAAGTGACTGTATGATGCATAGCAAAAACTGTATTTCTATTTCTAAACACTTCATTGTACCGTTGTCAAGTAAATTAAAATTAAAATTAAATTAAATTCGAAAATAATTTACTTCCGAAGAGTAAATTAAGTGGCAAGTAAATTAAAATAAAATTAAATCTCTGACGAAAATGGCGAAGCAAGTAAAAAGTAAATTAAATTAGATCGAAAAGCCTGAAAAATTTACTTTCAATTTACTTCTAATTTACTTGTAATTTGCTTCATTGAGTATTCGATCTGTGGTAGTCTTGGCTCCGCATGTAATTTTTTGTGTGATTCTGTGCCTTTTCTGTCTGTTTATTTAACCACAGAATGTACATATGCTCTCACTGTTGAGAATGGAAATCCAGCTGCAATGCAGCAGATCATTCAATACAATTTTCTCTGAAATCTTAATTGGAATCCTATACTATGTATAGAATGTGAAGCTACAGTTTTCGTGCAACCATCACATACATCACAGGTCATCTGCATAAGGGGAGGGGGTTGGGGGTCTGGTACCGGCCGTGGGATCTAAACCCAAATTTTGGGAGGGGTTGGACACTAAAAACCCTCAAAAAACGAAAAAAATTGTAATTTTTCGGCTAAAAATCGTCAAAAATCTCTAATTTGACTGAAATACAGCTAAAAAATGCTGTTTTGCAGGATATTTTGGCTATTTTTGTGTCTTAAATTGTAAAAAATCGCAGAAATTTGCTCAACAAATTAGCTGCCAGAAAAATTGGAGGGGGTCGGGAAAATCGTCTCGGGGGTCTCCATCCAGGGGGTCTGGCCTAAGTCGGGTGGGGGCAGACCCCCAGACTCCCTGATACATGTATGCACTGATGCATGCAAACCCCTTTGTTCCATCAAATCCCGGTCTGTCCTAAGTTACAGTGTTAGCCAAAGCTTTACATCTGTTGCTTTGCTCCCAGAAAAAATAATTATAATGCATTTCTGAACAACTGGTTTTACCAAAAACATGAAGCTTAACAAAAGGATGGAGTTAGATTCATAGTGCCATCAGTTTACTAGAAATCCATACTCATATAATTGGTGATTTTGTGGTATTTTCGGCACTTTTTTGCATAGAAAAGTAAATTAGAATTTAATTAGAAGTTGAAAGTAAATTAAAATCAAATTAAATTGTTGGTAAATCGGTCAAAGTAAATTAAAAAGTAAGTAAATTATTTTGTGGAGGTGCAAGTAAATTAAAAAGTAAGTAAATTACTAAACTAATTTACTTGACAACGGTACTTCATTGAGAGAATTTTTGCAGAGTTTTGACAGAAATTGACGTGTGTTTGCGCGATTTTTACTAAAAATACCCATTCAAATACCCGGTATTTTTCAAAAAATCGGGTATACCCGGGTATGGGTATTTAAAAAAGTACCCGGGTATGGGTATACCCAATTTTGGGTAATTTTGCTCAAAAATACCCAGTTTCGGGTATGGGTATGGGTATACCCGATCAACAGTAGCAGTAAGCCGGATTAAGTGGAGGTAAGCTTATTTTTAACCTGTCAATTTGTTGCTAGGTACATTTTAGAAGGCTACTGTCACATACTATCGCTTTCTCTGAAGGGTTTCCAAATTTTCAATCACACATTTGTACTTGGACAGAGAGGCGGATTGTTAAGCCAAACTGACTGCACGCTACCAACCATTTGCTGTCCAAGACACAAAGCTGATGACTCAAGTGTGACTTTCTCCTGATATTCATAATCTCTAGCCATTCTGTTATACGTGTATTAAGAGTCAGTCTCTGATTCGATCGAGTCTTGGTATGTCAAGTTGAAAATCGAACTTTTGCGTAGATACCTGTGCGTTGGTGTACTAATAGGCATTCATGAGTTATGTTAAACCTGCAAAGGGTTTATGGATTTGACGCTCCATTCCCGAGATACAAGCCGCCAAAAATCGGCCCGCTTAACTATGGGACCAAAATTCTCAACTCGAATTTCTTTTGTACCAATAAGAGTTTGGACTAAAAAATTGGGGATTTTAGGTAACTTTTTGAGTAGTTTAAGAATTTTCGGTCCAAAATTATTTTTGAGTAAAAATTTTTTTTGCGACCACCTTTGGCCGGCCCTAGCTCGTCTGGAACCCCCCCTACGCAGTTTTTTTTATTTCAGGATTTTGTAGCGCTATCAATTTGCCAGACTATGGTGCAAAGCATTTTAGGCTGCGACCCGACATTCGTGAGATATTCGCATCCGAATGGCCAAAACCATGCAGAATTTGCTAGTTTTGCAGTACACAAAGCTATGATGCCGGATTACTTTCATTATAATAAGAGTTGGGACTATAAAATGGGGGATTTTAGGTAACTTTTTGAGTAGTTTAAGAATTTTTGGTCCAAAATTATTTTTGAGTAAAATTTTTTTTTGCGACCACCTTTGGCCGGCCCTAGCTCGTCTGGAGCCCCCCTACACAGTTTTTTTTATTTCAGAATTTTGTAGCGCTATCAATTTGCCAGACTTTGGTGTAAAGCATTTTGGGCTGCGACCCGACATTCGTGAGATATTCGCCTCCGAATGGCCAAAACCGTAGCTTTGTGTACTGCAAAACTAGCAAATTCTGCACGGTTTTGGCCATTCGGAGGCGAATATCTCACGAATGTCGGGTCGCAGCCCAAAATGCTTTAGACCAAAGTCTGGCAAATTGATAGCGCTACAAAATTCTGAAATAAAAAAAACTGTGTAGGGGGGTTCCAGACGAGCTAGGGCCGGCCAAAGGTGATCGCAAAAAAATTTTTACTCAAAAATAATTTTGGACCAAAAACTCTTAAACTACTCAAAAAGCTACCTAAAATCCCCAATTTTTTAGTCCCAACTCTTATTATAATAAAAGTAATCCGGCATGGTAGCTTTGTGTACTGCAAAACTAGCAAATTCTGCATGGTTTTGGCCATTCGGATGCGAATATCTCACGAATGTCGGGTCGCAGCCCAAAATGCTTTACACCATAGTCTGGCAAATTGATAGCGCTACAAAATTCTGAAATAAAAAAAACTGTGTAGGGGGGTTCCAGACGAGCTAGGGCCGGCCAAAGGTGATCGCAAAAAAATTTTTACTCAAAAATAATTTTGGACCAAAAACTCTTAAACTACTCAAAAAGCTACCTAAAATCCCCAATTTTTTAGTCCCAACTCTTATTATAATAAAAGTAATCCGGCATCGTAGCTTTGTGTACTGCAAAACTAGCAAATTCTGCATGGTTTTGGCCATTCGGATGCGAATATCTCACGAATGTCGGGTCGCAGCCCAAAATGCTTTACACCATAGTCTGGCAAATTGATAGCGCTACAAAATCCTAAAATAAAAAAAACTGTGTAGGGGGGGTTCCAGACGAGCTAGGGCCGGCCAAAGGTGATCGCAAAAAAAATTTTTACTCAAAAATAATTTTGGACCAAAAATTCTTAAACTACTCAAAAAGTTACCTAACATCCCCAATTTTTTAGTCCCAACTCTTATTATAATAAAATTCCAAGCCAATTTTACAAAATTTAAGAGTCAGTCTCTGAACCGATCGAGCCACATTGGCTGACCCGTGGAAGAAAGTGGTGAAATATGGCTTCAAAGTTGAAAAATCCTCAAATTTTTAGTTTTGGTACTGCACCAAAATTTCCTGCTGGAGTTTCTAGCGCACTAATCAGTGTTGGGACTTAAAAATTGGGGGTTTAGGGTAACTTTTAGAGTACTTTCAGAATCAACGGTCGAATTCCATTTTCAATGAAAAAATTTTTTTCGACCCCCTTTGGAGCCCCCTAGCTCGTCTGGAACCCCCTACACCGTTTTTTTTATTTCAGAATATTGTAGCGCAATCAATTCCGTACAGTTTGGTATAAGCCACATTAGCTGACCCGTGGAAGAAAGTGGTGAAATATGGCTTCAAATTTGAAAAATCCTCAAATTTTTAGTTACTAAAGCCAAAACCAAAACTAAAAATTTGAGGATTTTTCAAATTTGAAGCCATATTTCACCACTTTCTTCCACGGGTCAGAAAATGTGGCTTTTACCAAACTGTAGGGAATTGATAGCGCAACAATATTCTGAAATAAAAAAAACGGTGTAGTGGGGTTCCAGACGAGCTAGGGGGCTCCAAGGGGGGTCGAAAAAATATTTTTTCATTGAAAATGGAATTCGACCGTTGATTCTGAAAGTACTCTAAAAGTTACCCTAAAACCCCAATTCTTAAGTCCCAATACTGATTAGTGCGCTAGAAATTCGATTTTGAAATTTTGGTCCCATAGTTAAGCGGACCGATTTTCAGAAGGCCGTATCTCGAGCGTGGAGCGTCGAATCGGGATATCCTTTGCGGTGGTTATATAACCTATCCATACGTATTAGTCCTCCAACTTTGAGGCCTCCACGCCAAAGTTTCATTTTTGGGTCTGAATACTGAAACTCGATTGGCCCTGAGACTGACTCTTAATATAATTTTAATTTGTTTGACAGCCATCGGGAGAAATTTAATTTGTTATTATATTGCTATTTACTTGGTGATTTTGGCCAAAACAATTTAATTTTGTTATTTAATTTTAATTTGATCGGAAACACTACTCTAGAGAGCGTACCGTAGGCGCATCAAGAGCAACAGTTAAAGACCCAGCCTTCAGTTGGACTCACTCCCCTACTACCGGTTTACTGTCGCATGCGTATACGCTTAGTGGGCTTCCTACCAAAATTTGACAACTGGTGGTACATACAATGTGTGCATGACACTGTAAACCACTCTGTCGAATTTATAAACCGACAAGATCCAACGGTTCACACGTAGGAGATCGAGGGTTTTTGGATGGAAGTGAAGGAAAAGTACAGGCGCATGCACGGAACTTCAGAAGCGCTTTTTGAGACCTATATCTTAGACTTTCTCTTTCGCAAAATGGAACCGCAAAACACGTTCGGGTGTTTTGTCCATCCAAACGGAAGTTATTGTCCTCTGTAGCTATGTCTGTGTACTATTTCTTATTCTCATTATTTCCTTCTTGAGCATAGATGAGTAATACACTTGAGTTTGAAGTTTTAATACAACTAGTAAATACGCTTAAGTAAACGATGAAGAAGTAACAGACAACACGAGTAGGATTAAGAATATCTTTCATATAATAGTCCTTCTCGCTCAGCCAGGCAACAGAGCGCTGGCTGATGATCCACAACCAAACAACAACGTCGTTGACACTCCCGGTAACGTTGCCCCCCTTAGATTTTGTTCAATGGTGAAGCTTTCGCTTCATAGCCTGGCGACTGAGTATGGACACTCTTGGTCTCTTCGCTATTTTACGCCTCTGAATAGGAACTATCCGTTGTTTATGTTCGGCTTTCTAGAATGTTTCGCACCATGTCTGGAGATCTGCTATCGAGGTTATGGGTCATGCTTATGTAGGTAAGAAAGCGCTCTGCGCAACCCGTAACATACAGCAGGAGCAAAAAGCTCAGGTTGACAACACGCCATCGTAAACAGAAAATGTTGTAACAGAACTGCAGAATACTGTGGACTTACTTTGTAGCACCGTTTACATAGCGATCTTACACATGTGCAAATGTTTGTTACTTGTGTTCACGTTGCAACCATGCTAATAGGATTCCACTTAATGGAAGCAACTGCATACTCCTTCCCACGAATCCTGATGACTCTCAAGTGCCAGGCCAACTTTAGTATCAGCGGATCTTCCAAGAATGATTCATTGCGCTGCAGACAGTAAACAGTGAAAGTTTAAGGTTGGTCTATGATGTTAGAATAGCCAGGCTTTACTTCTAACTAGCACACATACGAACGGCGCACAGACACAAACATACATTTATAAATCAACAAAAGCCTCGTTTAATTTTGTAATTTTGCAGATCGGACTAAGGCTAAGGACAGAGAATAGGAATAAAAAAATCGACTTGAGAACAACCCAACAGCAGAATTACATATCACACAGCCATGTTACACGGCTGCGACAAAGCACAGGCGCAGTGGCGGATCCAGGATTTCGCAATGGGGGGGCGGAGCCAAAATATACCCCAAGAAGTTGAAAACCTTAAAAAGTTAGCGTTTTAAAAAAGCATTTTGAGCTTAGAATTGACAAAAATTATAAGTTTTAGTCGTTCAAAGTGGCCTGGTTGGGCTTCTGCCCGACCAGGGTGAGAAATTGTCGCAAAATTAGTCTGTAAAAACGTGTTTGAACTGCTGACTTGTGCTAGCACTTTGACACTAGCATCGCAAAAGTCACCCTTGTGCTTTTGAGAAGGTCGGTTCTGCCAATGGGGGGGGGTCGCCCTCCCGCCCCCCTGGATCCGCCGCTGCATAGGAAAGCCGCTCAGAAAAGGCCGCTGCGCCCATCACGATTACGGGGCAAACCTACACCATCTGGAAAGGCTGGTCCTGTTGCCAAGAGTGAGTTGACAAATATGTACTGTATGTATTCTGAGTTCAGTGCAATTTTTTTGGTTTATGTGGTAACGTTCTTTCTTGCATCGTCGGAAGACAACTGGAGCATGCAACAATCTGACGCAAGCATTTACGGGCTACGCTATACAGTTGTCTGTATATATACATATGCATATACCTTGTTTGCATAATATACATTGTTTTTCGTTTGCATATATATGTTTTATACATATGCAAACGAACCTAATATGCAAACGGTTTGTATATTTTCGTTTGCATATTTCTGGTGATAGTATGCAATGCTAATTTATGATTATTATCTGTACTAAAACCGTTTGCTGTACTCCCAATTTCGCCTTCTCTTCCACCTGGCTATCATTCAGAAGTCTAGTGTTTGCTTTTTGGATAGGTCTAATTAATCTACTTACAAAATACAGTGTTGGCCAAAAAAGACCGCGTGACCATTTTTTCGAGTTTTCCGAATAATTTCAAATGGCCACTATTCTGTCAATTTTCAACCGAATGAAAAGAGTTTGTTTTGACCAAATTCTAGCCTGGTAGCCCCCTATAGCCTCGAGTTATGCCCTTACGAAATCAACGGACCCGAATTTTCAGACGTCAGTTTTAACATAAATATCTCACAAACGCTTCATCGGATGTTTCCCAAATTTTGCAGGTTAACCAATCTTTATATGGACTTAGGAACCCATGGAGTGCAGCTTTCAAACGCAACCGGTTAAAATTTTTCATCTTGACTGAAACTAAAAATCGGCCAGACTTTAACCGGTTGTGCTAGAAAGCTGAGCTATTCAGGTTCTTAAGCCCATATAAATACTGGTTAACCTGCAAAATTCGGAGAAAATCCGATGAAGGGTTCGTGAGATATTTATGATAAAACTGACATCTGAAAATTCGGGTCCGTTGATTTCGAAAGGGCATAACTCGTTGCTATAGAAGGCTACCAGACTAGGACTTGGCCAAAACAAACTCTTGACAAATAATAATAATCGTGCCAAAAATCTTTTCATTCGGTTGAAGATTAACGGAATGGTGGCCATTTGAAATTATTTTGAAAACTCGAAAAAGGCCAGGCGGTCTTTTTTATGGCCAACACTGAATGTTGGTTAGACTAGGTCACTGTTCGGTGTGAGGAAATGAAGTGTTGCAAATCATGTTCTCAAGCTCAAGCCCCCTGGTTCAAGTATTTCTCATGGAAATAACAAATTACACTAGAGCTAACCTAGTACCCAATAGCTTTTCTCTTTTGTAAGACATTTTGTGCTTGGAACTCACTGTTTCTCACATCATACTGGAAATTGTTGCCAAACATTCGCAAACGTTTGTTTACATAATTTCCTTACACGCACTTGGTAGTTTGTTGTATTTTTAGAAGTATCTCTGGACAAAACAAGGGCAATCGTAAGTATCACTGTAGTCGTTTTGATTGCGTTGGAATGTTCAATTGCAGTGCAAATTCAATTCTTTCCGTATCCAAATCGCGAATGGTTATAGCTTAAATAATTACACTTCTGATTCTATATGCGAGATTATCGAGAAAGCAAATGAGCTAGTAAGATAAGATTTCTTACAGAAGAAAGAAAAACCCTTGTTTCACTATATGTGCTCGACTGTGCATAATAGTTATGGAACCAATAACCCCACCTTAACAGTACCGTTATTATGTTACAACACAGATAAAAACGTAGACATTATCAGTGTCTAAACAGCCTAAAGTTTCAAAGCGCAGCCAATTTGACCACAGGAAAGAAGTCATAGTGCACGCGATCGGCTGATGTAAACGCACACGCAGACTGCCTGCCACATGTACATCACTGAGTAAACGTGTAGGACAATTAAATGTAATTATTTTTACTCGTTTAGGGCTCATTCCTCAAAACCACAAGAGACTACTACTCTTCCACCAGTAAGAGTAGACGCCTATTAAAGGCAGATACACTAACTATTAATACCGATGCAGAGAACATCTATCAGCAGCGGACCGCTCTTCATGGCAATATATATTGACACTTCATGTTCCTCTTTCCCGAAACTTTTTGGAGAGTAGACAGCCTGCCAGTTACTCGTGTCACTGAATCAAAATAACATTTATTACACTGACTCTCTCTATAGCAAACAGGCGACCGAGCGGCCCACTAGACTAGGTAACGTAGTAACCCAGTTCATTCAGGCAGAGCGAGCCAACAACTGCCGGGAGTAAACGCGCCTGCTCACAATCGATCTATCTTGCGGAAGTGTTAGCACAGCAGGCCGCTAAGATCCCGACGCATTAACGCGCGTGCGGTGCCCTGATTATGCAGAGTTAGTGAGGAAGAAAACATTGAGATGCATAAGCAGGGGTGTTGAAAAGAGAAACGCACTAAAACCATAAGCTGAAAAGATAGCCTTTAAAAGAATTTAGAAAAGGTAGTAAGAGTTTATTAGAAAAAGATTTATTCCAAGCGGTTGAGATTTATTGTTGCTCCAGGAAAAAGTGTGCCAGGTTGTTTTTTATGGTTGGTTTTAAGTTCACCATACTAGGGTTATCGCATAAAAAGGATGTGAGCGTGCTATGGAGGCAGTGTTTACTCACTTATTGGAGTAATATTTGCTAATTCTCTTTACACAGCCTCTTAAATGTCTTATCACGTCATCTACCCTTAAAAATTCTGAAGAATTTATTCCTTCCTGATCTTGTACGTTTCTTACGATCATTAGAGCACTGATAATAGAAGTCTATTTCAAGCAGCACTTTCTCATTTACAGCGTTTCGTGTCCATTTTCATTGGCTACTTGTGCAACGGACCGTACAAAAATCATGACGTGTAGATCTAACTGTAGAAACGAGTAGGTTTATCCAGGCAGTACTACCACTACACTGACACTGATTGGAAGGCAGAACGGCTTACCACCAACTACCTAGTGCGAGTAAAAAATTATGTAATCAAACGTTCATTGTTTTCTATTGGTGAAATGCGAAAGTGACCTGTCACCGAATAGCGCTGCCACATGCCCACCGCAGGCAAGATTTACAAATAAGCACTTAACGCCGTTTATGGTACCGACACCATATACATGTAAGGTGCCGGTACCATATATGGTACCCCCACGTTCGGGGCTGTGGTGGCGGCACGCATGGCCATGCCATGCCTAGTTGCACTTAGACTTGCATTAGGTGTAGCGGTTGGTTCTGACACCAACTGGGTCGGTTTTTGCGAGACGAGTGCCGAAGCATTCTGTGGCCGGCGGACCGGCCCTGCCCTTCCTGCATCTCGGTCCACCCTCCTTCACTTGCGCCAGCGAGCCCTTGCTAGAGAGAAACTCCACCGCTACCGCACCTTCCTTCTAGCACTATTCTCGCTCACCGGTTGTGTGCGCTTTTCAGAGATCAACGCCTTTCGCTTTTCCTATATTACTGTCCATAGTGCTGGCCTGACCATTTTCCTTCCCAGAGCTAGACTGATCAACATAAACATGGTCACTTTGTTGAACTTGTCAGCCACACACTCGCCTCTCTGCCATGTTTCTGCTACCTTGACTTGTGACCGCCTGCATGCCGTTATTAAATCGCCTCCCCTCTGCTTCGTTTTCACTAATTCCAGCTCACCTCGACCCGTTTCTCCTTCGAATTCCATTGCCCTAATTGGTCGGCTGCTTGGTATTCCTGTTACACGCCGCACTTGTGCCAGCCTCAGACTCATACTGCACTCTGTTCGCATTGGCTGTGCTACCACATTCCTCAAACGCACTTTTGACTCGTCCTCTACCCGTGCTGGCAATCGAACCGGTCGTTTGACCGCTATTTTCGCCCATCCCACTCCTACCGTGCCTCTGTTAGCCTCGCTCTAGTCTTATTATTCTCTCCTCCTCTCTCTACTGTTACTCAGTCCTTTACTGTGTCTTCATTTCACAACTAGCCTGGTCCTTTCTGCATACGTATCGGTGTGTTCCTCTTGCCATGTAGCCTTTCACGGTCTGCTTTGTCTGTAATTAGCACTTAGCAATAATGCTCACTCGTGTTTGTGCTTTTGACGATTCTGTCCTTCCTTACCGCTTACGTTACAACATATTTCCTGTTCTCATTTAACCAGGTTCACGCCGCTATGTCACGTTTTATAATCCAGGTTTTTCCTTATCAGTCGTTCTGTACATTCGATTTCTTAGTTGGTGTTCTTTGGTTTGACTGGAGAGTGAATAAACGTCTCAATCTGCAAATCAGCTATTCTAACGGCGACTATAGCGTCTAACGCTATTTTACCGGAGCATAGCATAGGTAAAATGTAAGTTTAGATAACACAATAGTTTAGTTAGTCACATTCATTAGATTTTATTCATGTCGCATTACTTGTTGACCTGCGCCGGTTTTCAGGTGCCGCAGCCGCTAACATATGACCAAGCCAACAGAAGAGTGGCATGCTGAGTTACACTCAGCAGTTACACATGCTGAGTCATTTCGAAGTGAAGCAACTCAGTCTCAGTTACTAAGTTTGTATGTATTACTACTTGTGAATTACTACTGTACTTGTGGAATAAATGTTTCTTTCTTACACCGTCTTCCAAGCCACCAGCATACACTCAACCTTATCATAATGACAATCGATTCGAGCTCATACTTACTAAGGAATTATTCAAACAATGACTGGAAGATATGCTGGAGCTGTTAGGTAGGTGGTCCGTATGTGCTCCCGATTCTCCAATAGTGCTTTTCTGGCAAAAGTTTTTTCTCAGCACTATTTTGTAGCATTCGATACGTAATGTAACCGCGAAATTCATATTTGTGGTAATGTGGTTATTATTTGTGCATTTAAGTTCCGACTTTTGCAGAACCCGTTTCCACGTACTTAAAATTTGTTCCTCCAGAAGATATAGCTGTTGTTGCATGCAGAGAAAGAATCTGGATTCCTGGAAATGACGCAGTCTGTAGCGTTCCAGGTTCAGTTGTGTTCAATATGTTACCCATATAACTGTAAAAACGAGAAAAGCGAGTAGTATTTGCTGGATAGAGCATGGAAAAGAAAATGCAACGGTGCATAGTGTTAGGCAGACACACGCAGCAAATACTTTATTCCTGGACAATCGGACTTGCATTCCAAAGACACCACATTAAAACTACACACACCTACACCGTTCATAACATTCTTGCTAACACCTTCCTAACATTCCTCGCCTGCCAGTTCGGCTTCCAGCTGCTCGATTAAATCACTTTCTCGCTCCACCTCCGTCAACGACTGCAACATCCTGCTACCTGAGCGTCCACTTGACCCAAGGCTTCCTTCAGGTTCTCGCAATCGCACTGTAACACCCTGAACTTTACACAAACCACCTTATTCTGCAGCAACAAAGGGGTTAGTGGACCTGGCTACGCTATACAATATAATTGGCCTTCCAGCGGCCACTCATTGTACATGGTCAAGCTGGCCCACAAGTGGTGCCGGTTATATGAAATAAATCCCGAGCTAATAAGGTTGCCCCCCAATGCAAGTACACTGGGCCAACGGCTCGGTAAACACGGCCCGCCCAGTACCAGATCAAAGTTCGACTTCTCCACCCCGAAGGCAGATAATAGAAGCACTCGAAACTAGGCTCCCGTCCGCTTGCAGTTTGGAATGTTCACCATGAGACAGATAGGCTCTGCTAACAGAACGAAGTCGTGGCCCGCAAAAAGAACAAAAACGCAATGTGTAATCATGAACAGAAAACACTAGGTGATTATTTTTTGCAGAACTTTCAAACGATTTACCATTTTTGTCATATTCGTCAAAGCCATCCAGCACAATCAGAATACGCTGTTCTACAAGCAATGTCGCCAGTACAGTGCCTTATCTCAAAAGTTGTAATGTTTATCCAAAGTGCGATGTTCGCGGTTAAGTAAACATAACCGACCTAACGTAATAAAGATAACTGAAACGATCTCTGCAGCCCACTTTTTAAAATTGCATGGTTAGTCACATTTCCAAATGTTATTTGTCACCTAAGGATGCCACAGTACCGTTGTCAAGTAAATTAGTTTAGTAATTTACTTGCTTTTTAATTTACTTGCACCTCCACAAAATAATTTACTTGCTTTTTAATTTACTTGCACTGATTTACCAACAATTTAATTTCATTTTAATTTAGTTTCAACTTCTAATTAAATTCTAATTTACTTTTCTCTGCAAAACATTGCAGAAAATACCCCAAAATCACCAAATATCTGAGTATGGATTTCTAGTGAACTGATGGCATTATGAATCTAACTCCATCCTTTGTTAAGCTTTTCAAATGGTGTCATTTTTATGGTAAAATCAGTTGTTCAGAAATGCTTTTTATTTACTTTTTCTAGGACCAACAGATGAAATGCTTTAGATAACACTGTCTTATGGACAGACCGGAATTTCATGAAACAAGGGGGCCTTCTCATGCATCAGTGGTTGCACGAAAACTGTAGCTTGACATGCTATACATAGTATAGGATTCTAATCAAGATTTCTGAGAAACATGTTTGACAGTTGTGAATTTCACATTCACACACATTGATTTAATCACCAAATCACAATTTTGGATTTATCAATCAAGCAAGTATCTACAGTAACCTCTACGGGTATTAGCCCTGACCAATTACGATATGCATAATAGAAATCAGCAGGTTTTAGTCCTACTTCAGGGCTGTAAAACGTCTATTCTATTTTGCAGACTATTAGTGAGCCTTGCCAGTTTGCCAAATTCTACCCACCTAATCTGGTTTGAGTGAGATTCCTTATTTTGTTTTAGTTAACACAGTCCTCAGAAATATAAAAAAAATTCAGAGCAAAATTGTTAGTTGAATGGTGTCTGCTACATTGTAGCTGGGTTTCCAACAGTGAGAGCATATGTACTGTACATTCTGTGGTTAAATAGGCAGACAGAAAAGGCACAGAATTGTGACGCAGTTCACCTTCCTATCTATTATTATGATAAGTTATTTCAGTTCACTCTAATTGTATTCGCTTAATTAGTTCACTTTAGTTTGTCTACGTTTCTTAAGTTGCAGTTTACCAAATTGGTTTAATCGTCTGGGCCGTATTATTCTGTCTTGTCACGAGCCGTTATTAGGCCAATGTACATTGTCACATTTTCTTCTGGCCCTTTCGATTGGTGTGTAATTTTTAGTTTTATACAGTCTGGTTTCCCGGCTGCGTCCCGAGCGGTCGCCTCGACGAGTCGGTGAGTTATTGTAGAATAAAATTTATAAATATTCTAGTGGTTTAATTCCTAGTAATTTTAACTCGCTCTCAAGCAGGTTCAAGGCCTCCAAGCCGAGGCGATCCGGCCGGTACTCTCGACGGTCTCATTCTAAATTCTAAACTAAACTAAAAAGCGTCACATCTTTTTGGAGGAGACGACCGGGATGGAAAATTCCCATTCATGACCGGGATTTGCTAAAATTCCCTGGTGGCGCTTTCGAGACCGGTCTATTCTAGATTTTTCGGAACTAAAACGTAAGGATCGCTAACGGTGGTGAGGCTTGGATTTGTTTGAGTGCGTGGTGTACCAGACTGGTTGTTAGGGCTAAATCCAACTGCTATTGCACTGGATTTGGGAGCCTGATCGATAATCTGAAACAGTGAAATTCTAGTTTTGGCCCCCTAATAAACAGATTATCGACTTTGGGAGTGACTTAATTTCTTGCACACAGAGTGCAAGAACATTCTAGAATTTGGGCAACTGCTAATCATTTCTAGACAGTGGGAGAGAATAGTCCCACGGACCTAACGTACTGTAGCCTAGGGCACACAGGTAGCTGGAATTAGGCGACAAAGTGGCCGCAAACAGTGGTTATAATTTGCGGAGTAAAACTCGTATCTCTAGTCACGGTTCTAAGGTGGCGGATAGTTCTAAAAGGAAAAAGCCACGACCAGGAGAGACACGAGCTGCCAGAATGGCACAAGCGGGAGCTGACCCAGTAGATGTGTTGAATGACACAGTACAGAGATTGTATCAGCAAGTACAGTACTTAGATGAGCGTAACCATACGCTGCAACAGGCGGTTGATGTTGCCGGTAGAGTTACTCCACTCCAGACTCTCATAACCGGAGCTGGCACACTCTGTTCCAAGTTTGGAGGGACACCTGAGGAAAGTTTCAATACTTTCTACAATGAGTTCACGCTAGTCACTAATTGTCTAGGTGTTAATGAGGCTGTCAAATTGCAGGCACTGCCATTTTATTTTGTGAAACATGCGGCAGATGCATATTCGGCACTGCCGAACGCGGACAAGGGTAATTTTGAGCGTTTAGTTGCTGCAATGCGAGCTCGGTTTGAGTCGCCCGCGTATCAGAGGCGCTGTATCGCAGATGTAATGGCGATGCGCCAGCGAGAAG
This sequence comes from Sabatieria punctata, assembly GCA_030248155.1. NCBI lineage: Eukaryota > Metazoa > Nematoda > Chromadorea > Araeolaimida > Comesomatidae > Sabatieria > Sabatieria punctata. The sequence goes on along the minus strand of JASANB010004462.1, from coordinate 9,051 downwards.
ATGAGGATGTGATTGCCTTCTCGACCCGGTTAAGGAAGCGGCTAAGGGCAGCAATGCCTCAGGGCAACCCTGCGGAATTTGAAAGCCTCTTGTTGGCACTTTACCAGAATGGCCTCAAGCCTAGCATTAAGTTTTACGTCAACATGGCGCCAAATGTGCAAGCGATGGCAGAAATGGAAGAGGTGGCGCAACGTGCTGAAACAGCCCTCCAGGATATGCATGGAGTCCTTCCCACTCAAAAAGGACCATACTCTGGATTTGTTGGCACAACAAATGCAGACACAATCACGAATAATTCTAGTTTTGGTATCCTTCCTGATTCTCTAGTTTTTGAGTTATGTGATCAATTGACAACTGCTGTCACTGATGCTCTGAAATGTCAGGAGCAACAGCATATAAACAATTACCAGCCTGACCGATCCAATAGAGTCAGATCTGAAGCCAGGAAGTCTTCTCACAGACGATTCAGAAATTGGAATCAGCCTTTGTGTTACCAATGTGGTGAAAGAGGTCATCTTCAGCATGACTGCTGGGTTAAACAACCAAATCGTTTAACAGGCCAGAACACAGTTGGTGCTGTTCAACAAAAGCCACATGTAACTCCAGAATACCCTCATACAGTTGAAGCACATAGACCTAATCTTCAAGCACAGATTGAGCTTTTAGAGGAGCAAGTTAGACAGTTGAGCTGTAGTAGTTTGGTAGGTCCTGTATTTCAAAGACCCACTGGGCGTAACAAATTATCAAGACACGAGCACATCAAAACTAATGACAGCACTTCCAACAGTCTACAGGTTAACAAGAATGAGAGAGACAATGGTCTCCATGAAATGAATTGTAGAAAGGCGGCAAAACAGGTATCATCGATGACTGGATTCTCCAATCCCCAGTCAAAGTTTGAGCTAAAATCTCAAATGACAGGTCATAAAAGAAAAGTTCAGCGTTCTCATGCCCAACCAAATGTCGAACAAGGGACACAGGTATGTCACATCTGCGCCCAAAAAGAAAAATATTGGTGTAGCCATGGAAGAACTGAGAATCAAAGCAAAATGGCAAACACTAGGAAAGGTGGTGCACCGGATTTAAAAGCACAGAAAGAATGGGATGGTCCACAACATCAGTTGCAATATCAATGTGAATCGCGTATTCAGCATGAGCAATTTGGTGTAAGAAACTGCCACAGCACATTAGATACTGTAATACCAGCTGACATTGATATATGCAGTCAAACAGTCAATCAATCTGAATATGTCAGTAGCGCTCCAAGACTTCATATGGAACCTACAAAGCGCATTTGTACATGGAAACAAGTGCGCCCATTGTCAGGCAGCAATGAGAATGATGTTGTACTACGCTTCACTAATGAACTGAAGGCTATGTTCTCTGATGATGAGCAAAAACATGTGAAAAGAAGTGCGACCGATTCAGAGTGTATAGATGAGAATGAAACAGATGGTGACAATGTCAGTCTGAAACTGACAGAAATACAAGCACACTGTGCATTGGTGACATCTAACTCACATTCGAGTAGTTTGCCACGTCCAAATGTAACCTCTGAGCAACTGACATCAGGTTCTAATTCAGCTTTGGTAGCAAACCAAACTAACTCACTTTCCCAGAGACAGGTCAGCGATATTGCCAATTCAACAAACACAACAGTCACTGCTTGTAGCCTTGAATGCACTGAAGAAAATACTAGCGAAAGCAGTGTGGATTTTTCAGAGACTTTGAACAACTTGTTTCAAGAGAATGAAATTAGACTAAGTGATATGGAACTGAAAGAAGGAGATTCTGAGGAAGATTCTCAACAAATTAGTAGCTCTCAAATTCAAGTTGATCATGGTGAGACAGAATGCAGATCAATGATGAAATCTGATCATATGTACTCTGTGAATAATAAAAACAGTAAAGGAGCAAATACACACCTTGAAAACAGTGCTCAGCATGCAGCCTTAAGGCTTGAGCAAATTGACAATGCTTCTGAACCTAACCGCAAATCGTCAACACCAGATTATGTACTTGAGCACCCTACCCTTGAAATTGAATGGAATGAGCGCAGAACATATGATATCGATTGGAGCTCTGTAGAAACGAGTTCCACTTCCTCTAGTTTTGAATACGCTGATGAAAACAACAACTTTCTTGGAGAAGACAATCTTGAATCTTTGGGAAACTTAAGCAGCTTCTTTGATGAGGCTGAATGGACAACATCGGATGGTGTAGATTGCTGTGTACATTCAAATAGACAAGACATGCAAGGGACAATCCAGAACTATTCTGACAGTATCATTGCAGACAACTGTATTGACAGTGATGGCTATTGCATCAAAGAACATTGTTCTAGAATTGGGCATACTAATAAACTAATTCAGTGGGTAAGATTTGATGGGTTCTCTGCTCAAGCAGATCAACAGTTCAGGTCAGAACTGTGTGAACCTGACCATCGGAAACGCAGAACAAATCATTATAATTGATGCTTCCAGCGATTGGGATATGAGTGCTCTCTGGTCATTGTGATGTATAGAGACAGAATACTTTTCTGATCACTTGAACTCAAGTTTGGGACAATCATCTTCTAAGATGAGACAATCGCAACATATAATTCGATTTTAGGCCTTATTATTAACTGTCTGAGTTAAATTCAGGGCCTCTGTAGAGAGCAACGTTCTAGTGTTCATTACTAATCAAATTATTCATGCTGCCAAGTGCAGTAACACAAATCGTATGTAATTGGCCAATGCCAAAAAGTCATACTTAAATTCGACAATTTTTAGGTTTAGCAGGATATTATCGCCGTTTCATTCATAATTTTGCAAGTATTACCAAACTGGAAATCAACTGGAGTTTGAATTGAACGATGCTGCAAAGAAATCCTTCCAAACTTTAAAGGACAAACTATCTAGTTCTGAAGTGTTAGCTTATCCAAACTCCAAGCTTTTTATTTTATATACTGATGCCAGTGGTACAGGATTAGGAGCAGTTTTGAGCCAGAAGGTGGGGGATACTGAAACAATCAGACCCTTTGCATACGCTAGTCGTGATTTGAAGGGAAGTGAATTGAAGCTCGAAACTGTACAGAGAGAGGCCTTAGCTCTGGCTTGGGCTGTACGACATTTCCGGCCCTATCTGTATGGTAAGCCATTCACAGCCATTGTAGATCACGCCCCTTTGAAATACCTGCTTAAAACGAAAGATAAGTCTGGACCATTATCCAAATGGTCTATGCTGTTGCAGGAATACAATATGGACATAGAATATCGTCCTGGAAAACAAAATGCGAATGCTGATGCACTTTCACGGCGTCAATCGCCTATGCTAGTTACTCTCGAAGAGATTGGTTCTCCAAATAGCTTACCAACCTCAAAGTGGCTAACCAAGGCTCAAACTCAGTTAGTACCCAAGCATATATTTCCAACGTTTCTAGTTTTTGTGAGACTAATTCTAATTGTGCTACTGAAGAGACTCCAAATGGCGAGTACCTTCAACAGGTACTTCCAATGAGCCTTCAATCTTCGTACATATCAGGTAGTAAACATGCAACAAATGTGACTTTCAGCCCCACCGAAGCACATTATGTTTTGACGCTTACTACTGATTACCCGCAAGTTACTGTGACAGCACTCGTTAACAAGGATTTAGAGGTAGAACAAAGTTTAGATCCTGAACTCAAAGCTGTCATTAATTACCTCAGAAACCATGAGTTACCGGAAGAGGAAACTGAGGCCACGCGAATTAAGAGACTAGCTTTAGACTACGAACTCTCAGACGGGATATTGATCGTCAAACAGATCAACACGCGCAGTAAGCAAAAGGTTGGATCTAGTACTCAACGTGTAGTGGTACCCCATCACCTTCATACCAAAATATTGGATATGATGCATAAAGAACCACTAACAGGAGGACACTTAGGCCAAAGAAAGACACTTGACAAAATATCAAGGCGTTATTATTGGCCACAATTAAATGATGCTGTGAAAACATATTGTCAAAATTGTGAAATATGTAATACACGTAAGAGTCCAGCGAAGACTGGGAAGGTGCCACTGAAATCAATTCCAGCGACTGGAGTGTTCGACCTAGTGGCTATGGATTTCCTTGGTCCGCTTCCCCAGACATATGATGGGAACGTATATATTCTAGTTTTCTCTGATTATTTAACCAAATATCCAGAAGCTTTTGCTGTACCTGATGCTAAGGCTGAAACAGTGGCCAATATATTAGTAAATGAGATAATCACGAGATATGGTGCTCCGGTTCGTCTTTTGAGTGACCAGGGCAAAAACTTTTTAGCAGCGGTAGTGCAGCAAGTTTGTGACTTGTTTTCTATGCGGCGAGTCACCACTGCCCCGTATCATCCGCAATGCGATGGGCTAGTCGAAAGGTTCAATGGTACGTTGTGCCAAATGCTTTCTATGTATGTTGAGAGGAACCAACGAGACTGGGACCGATATCTCCCACTTTGTCTGTATGCGTACCGAATCAGTATTCATGAAAGCACAAAACTAAGCCCATTCCAACTAATGTTCGGAAGAGAACCACGTGTCCCCTTAGACACAGTGTGGAGAACTCCCAACAAGCTCTATGTGGACACTGTCGATTATTTCACTGACTTAAAATACCATTTACAGGATGCTTGGTCTGTAGCCCGTTGCGAATATAGAGGTAGCACAGGCTAAACAGACCAGGAACTATAATAAAAATAGCCATCAAAGTGAGATTAAAGAAGGCGATCTTGTCTTACGTAAGCATCCTGCCGTCACAACAGGCCTGACAAAGAAACTTGATAGGGACCATTGGGTGGGACCCTATAAAGTAACTAAAATCACTGACTGCAATGCGCAAATTGAATTACCAAACATGAAAACGTCATGGATAAATCTTAATGATTTAAAAGTGTGTCCGCCATCATATGTGCCTGATTTTCAGCCAACAGAAGCAACTACAAGCCAAGTTCTAGAGTTCCCACCAAATCATACTTAAAATCTTCGATCAAGGCAACCTCCAGTACTCGTGTCAACAACAAGTTCAAAGAAACCCGTTAATTATTTGCTGATGATGACCGAGGTTAACTGTGCAGGTTCTAGTTTTTATCAGCACCCTAATTTGCACCAAACTTCAGTTTCTGATTCAGTTTTAAACAAGCATGTTCCAACTAAACCCATTTTCCTTCCACTTTCGTCATACATCGAACTTTCTGCAAACGGAGTTTATATGCTTGCTTTAATAGATATGTTACCGGCTCCGCCCGAGTTCAGGCTGCGCCCGAGTACTCGGGCGCAGCCTAACCCAGCTAGGCTGCGCCCGAGTACTCGGCCGGAGCCTAACCGCTTTAGGCTCCGCGCGAGTTGATTAGATGGACCACTGCATACAATGTAGGTTAATCTGCTCTTCCACTGTGTGTCTTTAACTAGTCCTGTGGTTATAATTGGAGTGACCCTAAAGATGTTTATTATTATTACACAAAGGGTATTTGTGCCCTTTATCAGTTTGTCAGAGTTGCCCTCTCTTAGTCTGTCTGAGTGTGTACGTCTGAGATGGCTAGCAACTTGGAAGTGACCCGTTCTCGAATGAAGGCAGAGTTTCTGCGAGACCTTCCCGAACTTATGCAGAAGAATCATAACGCCAACGATCCCTTGCTGACGGAAGAGGCGTATAAACAGCTGATAACTGATCTGGAGACCTTGGAGTGTACTGGTTTTACTACTCAGTCCGTCAACAAAGTCCAGTACAACAAGGAGCGACGCAAAGCTCTTCATTACCAGCTCAAAACCACGTCAGGTACGGTGGTGTACTGTATTGTTTGTTAGTACACATGGGAGGCGCATCAGCGGATTGGGCACAAAGCCCGAGATGCCATGATTGCCCAAATAAGAGACACCTATGCCAACATCAGCCGGGACATGGTCGTCGCCTTTGTCAATCTCTGTGAGGTCTGCCAGCTCAAGAAGAAAAAGACCCAGAAGCACTTGGTGGTCCGTCCGATTATCTCACCTGAAATGAACAGTCGGGCTCAAGTCGATCTCATTGACTTTCAAAGCATGCCTGACAAGGAGTTTCGTTTCATCATGGTCTACCAGGACTGGTTGCAAGATGGTCCAGGGAAAGCCGCGGCACAGCCAATCCCAAGGAAGTGTGGAGCGAGCCAATCAGGACGTCGTGAGCATGGTACGTTCCTACCTGAAAGAGCAGCAGGCCACCAACTGGGCCGACATCCTACCCATCATCCAGTTCCAAAAAAACTCCACCTTTCATTCCGGGATCGGGCGGTCTCCTTACACAGCCATGTTCGGTGTGAAGCCCAAAATGGGAATTTCGGAGACTGCCACAATTCCTGCCGAAATAATAGAGACTCTAGAGACTGAGGAGGATTTGAAGGAGGCCCTAGAGGAAGGGCAACTCCTAGACACACTGCACACCAACGATGATGGCTTCTGCACACAGTGCAATCATAGTCAACCTCTGGAGAGCTCCAGCCTCTGCATCTTCTGTTCAAACGCCCAGACATCCAAGAAGAGCGAGCAGGGGCCAAGAGGAAGCAAGAAGCCCAGGCAGAGCAGATGAAGGAGCGATCGGCCAAGCGCTTCAAACCCGGGGAAATCGGAGACTGCGTGGTAGTCAAAGTTCCCAGTGTAGATCAGGGTCGTGGTGATCTACCCAACATTATGGCCGTCGTTTTGTCCGTAAAAGAAGGACTTTATGAGCTGGGTACCAAGGACGGAGTCTTGAAACAGAAGTATGTCCGATCAGAGTTTGAACCCTGTACAAAGAAGTTTTTGTCAATGGAGGAGGTCCCAAAAGACCAGGAGATTAGTTTGAGGGAGGCTTCCACCAAAGCCTCTGTGGGGACCGGTCAGGGTTTTGTGAAGTGTGACTGCAAAACGAACTGCCGAAATAACATGTGTAAATGCCGAAAAACGGGTCGTCTGTGTAACAGCCGCTGTCACTCTACGCGCAACTGTAAGAACAAATAACAATTTTTAATGTCTGTTTGTGTTTGTAAAAAGTACAGTATTGTTGTTGAAATGTTGCTGAATGTGTGTTATAAAAAGCGTGTGATGTCATTTACTGCACGTGGAGGAGCATATTAACGTACCTACATTGTATGCAGCGGTCCATCTAATCAACTCGCGCGGAGCCTAAAGCGGTTAGGCTCCGGCCGAGTACTCGGGCGCAGCCTAGTTGGGTTAGGCTGCGCCCGAGTACTCGGGCGCAGCCTGAACTCGGGCGGAGCCGTTAACAGATACAGGCGCCAACGCCTCCCTAATTTCAACACGGTTTGAGGATGTAATTGAAATCTCTCAGCGATTACAAAATGGTACTGAGTTTGTATCGGCCACAGGGCATACATCAGAGAGTAAGGTTTTAACCTGCCTAGACCTTGAGATTGGCTATCTGTCAATCTTACACCATTGCTATGTTGTCGACTCCGACCATGATCTCATACTAGGAATTGACTTCCTACGACGGATGAATGCAGTAACATTTGACTATAAGAGGGGTCAAATAGCATTTAACATGCTTCCATCTGACCCTCTGCAGATACTTCCACTAGTTATAAATCCAAACGCGAAAGCTACATTCGCTATACGGTCTCAACTGACTGCCTATAGTCAGCACAAGGAGCTAGCTGAGACACGAAAGTTGAATGTGTTGTTCGGGTCGCCTAAGCGTAGGTTGACTCCAGCAGCAGCAACGCTAGTTGCCCCTGAGGTCGAGTGTTCCTCAGAACAGTCCTATGAGACTGTAGGCCAGACTCACCCTGCTCGCTTTGTTGCGTCAGCCCCTACCGGCAACGCGCAACAGGGTGCAGCGATTGACAACACAACATTTCTAGATTTCGAACCAAAAACTTCCTTTAAAACTTTTATGTTTCGGATGAGAAAATCATCCAGTGGCTCAGTAGGACCTACGAGCCGTCCAAGCATTTATCACCCTCATCTGGAAGAGGATGTGTTCATCCCAGCTGAGGTTGAGAAACGGAAAGTCTCAACCACGATTGTTCGGTATGACCCAACGGTCAATTATACGCAAGACCCAACTAATCCGGGCCCTTCAATCCTCAGACGCCGAGCTTCTGATGGATCAACACCAAACTTTTCTAGTTTTGATGAAGAGCTCAACCATAGGTTAGAGCAGCGACGCCTTTTGCTAGAAACGCAAGTACCACCTCCTAAATGTAGTTTCACAACAACTACGACTAACTATGGAGGTCCTCAGAGTCTGAATAAGGATGTGGCCATACAGGCTACCAAAGTAAAATTCACAGATCCTGTTACGGCGATTGAAGAACCGCCTGCGGTACCAGTGTTAGATTACAAGTTTACTATGGCCGCAGATGGCATCCCACCGCGTTTCGCTACGCGTGGATCGGTAGGGTTGGATTTAGCCACCCCTATGGATGTGCGTTTGTTGCCACAAACGGTTACCAAGATCGACCTTGGCCTAAGCTTTCAGCTGCCAGCTGGTTACTATGGCCAGCTTATGGACAGATCTTCCATGGCAGCGAAAGGGATCATATCATGTGCTGGCGTAATCGATAATGATTACCAGGGGACTGTGTACGCCGTCCTATATAATACTACAGATCACTTGCATTTCCTCGCCAGAGGCGAGCGGATCATACAGTTATTAGTATTACCGTACTGTCAACCTCTAATACGGTTGCAAACTGACCCGCCACCCCCAACGGAGCGTGGGTCAGGTGCCTTTGGGCACAGCAATGACTTTCTAGAGGTATTCACACAAGAAGAAATAACCCAACTAGATCTTGAACTTAGCTTTGAAGAGCTAACAAAGCAGCTTGAAGTAGAGCTTGCAGAAGCTGAACGTGTTATGACCAAGAACACGCCTAGCCAACGCAGCTCAATTGCCTTCTCGGAAGCCAGTCCTGGCTATCCTTGAACCACATAACTAACGTCACTAATCAACTAGCAAAATTTCGTTTAGCTAACAAACTTTTTGTTATTGCACTAACAATTCTTCAGTTCCTTCAACTATTATGTATTCTCCTTGCATAACATACGAAAACCGTTGTTTATTGGCTACTTTAAG